>JAUELK010033154.1:0-13518 GCA_031471215.1 Gastropteron pacificum | reverse complement strand
GGCTTCTTGGGCTTGTCGTTGTGGGGCTCCAGGTTGGACGGTGCCGTTCTCCCAGTCAATGTCGGGGCAGTTGAAGTCAGTCAGGAATGTCAGCTGATGATACGTTCAGAAGGCCGATAGAGTCAGAAGCTCTTAGGGTGGCCATTATCATTAACCGATACAAACATCACTCTAGTCCTCCTAGATCTAGATCTTCTAGCTAGCAACAGTAATTAACAAACAGGACAACCACCTTCTCATCAGTCATAAGCAGTCTCTCATGTCAACAAGGTTTTTAGATCTAGATAGATCTAATCTTATTTGATGATTTTATTCTGTGTCAGAAGTCCATACTTATGTCATCTCTATGTTTCATTGAGTGTATTATGTCTCAGCTCATTGTAGTTGTATCATGATCATGTTTTGATTTTAAAGTGTTTCAGCGCCTAAAGCTCAACGCTTATGGGGATGATGCACGTTAGGAATGAACTCCATTATTAATATTATTACATGTACAAGAATAGAATCTAGACTATGATTTACAGAATTATTAATTATTTGAAATGCTCATCATAGATTGTTGAAGCTGTGTGTATTGTGTTTTTCATAGTTTTGCAGAGTGTGGATGTTACAGAAAAGTAGAAATCATGTCAAGGAAAACCCCACCCCAATCAGATTCAACAGGATCTGGCTCTCCATCTCATTCTAACCCAAGTGAGTTGTAAGACTTTACCATTACATTACACAATTTTGAATTTTACCCCCAAAATATCAAGTTGATTTATTTTTGAAAACATAACGTAACTTGTCAGCATCATCGTTATCGATATTATTTATCACAATGGATGTCCTCACAATCCTTCTCCACTCATCTCTGTCCTGTCCCTTTCCTTTTTATGCTTATTTGGCTGATCTTGAGCTAGTTAACTTTTTTGATGTTGTACGCCTGTTAATTACTATTTAATGGGCGCTTTCCTATTTATCTATTTTATTCACAACACAAAGACTCTAACTAAGAAGTGCATTTTAAAATCTGATCATCTGTGAGTGGATTCATTTTAGGGATTATTGTAGCAGATAGTTATCTGTATCATTGCACTTGTATATAAGTTGTTACAAAATGTTTCAGGCATAACAGATGGAGTACTGACATTTCCGTGGAGGAGAGAGTCTTCCCAAGAAGCTATGAATAGCTCAATCAGTCGGGACACCAAGTCAGGGGAGTACATCATCCGCAATCTGTTTCTTGAATTTTGCAAGATCACTGAGAGGAGGATTGAACTTGTGCTGGCCGAGCCCTTGGTATGTAAATCTTCAGGTTTTCTTTTACTCTGTTTAAGCTCAGATGGTTTGCAAATTTTCTTCGGGTATACATATGGGCGTATTTGATATTCCGCTAGATTGAACTTTTTAATAATTACATTGCTGATTGCTCTTCCCTTTTGTATAACAAATCTTTAATCATTGTGTGTGAATCATTTATTTTTCAGTTCTTATTTGAGGCTACTGGTCTATTGTTAACCAGTGTCTTAGTATTCTTCATTTTGTTTTTTCAGTCATCTCTCAATTTTGCACAAAATGCCATTCTATCCATTTTTAGATGCAGAAAGATATATTTTGTTGGTATTAAAAAAATCACTTCATAAATGTGTATTGAAGAATGCAGTATTGATTAAATTATTATTGCCATGGTCTTGTGAACAAGGTAAATTTTTATATTGATGGTTTTCTGAATCTTTGCTGTTTGATTTAGCCAAATAGGCAAAGAAAGAGAAGTTTGTTAAGAAGACAGATCATTATTACAATGTTTGTTTACTTTTGTACCATCAGGAAAGGCCCTTGTCTAAATCCTTGCAGCGCGGTGAAGATCCTCAGTTTGACCAGGTGAGAGCTGTAGACAATATAATGTTGTTAACAGAGAATGGTTTGAGACTGCATCGCACAATTGCATGAAAAGGGGCCAATTTGAAGGCCCTCCAGTCCCAGTTTGCAGAGCTAGACTGTCATGGCTCTGTAGTTCTATAAGACCACTTGAAGAGTGAATAACTCATAACTTGTGCCTGATCGCAACAAAGCTAACAACAACAGTGATGTCTCCATCAAATAAAGAAAACTTGCAGATTCCACCACATGGCATTGGTCAAAAGGGCTAGGGCACATATGTTGCTATAGAAGAAGCTATAGACTTATATTTGCATGGGATGCAGATATTATATTGATGACATAATTTGTTCCTGTGCAGGTTCTGATTGCTCTGGGCAATGTTGCCGAACACAGTCTCCCATCTATCCTGAGGACTCTGTTTGCTTGGTATGACAGACAGATGAAAGATGAGACTTTGTTAGTGGACTCTAGACAGAGGCACAGGAGCAAAGGGTGAGTTCTCATTTCCATTGTGTACTTCAATTACAATCATGGTTAAAACCGAACCACTGTTGGCACTGATAAAAACTTGCCTGACTCTTTCTCTTATTGTAGTCACAAGTGTACATTCAAGTGGGCCCATGTATTAAGAATAAATGATTGTTGCTGAGATACACAATATAATACATAAATACATTAAGTATTAATTTGACACAACCCTTTTACCTTTTTCTTCTTCCTTCTGTTTTGATATGATGTGTTGATTTTCTGAAAGAACTGGTTAATATGTTAACACTGTTTTCTTGTGTTGTTTTTCTTCCTCAGGAGCAAAGACTACCTTTGTGAGAGGAGAGACGTAAGTAATTCTGTTGTTAAAGATTGGTTCCATGCATGTGAAGTGCATTCAACGTTGAAGAAAAGACAAACTTTCACCTTAGAATAAAAAAAGCAAAATCATACATGTTTTTTTTTTTAGCAGAGACCAATGTATAGTTTTTCTTTCAACTTTCCTTTTGACAAACTCATATACTTTTGTCAATTTTCTACTGAGGTAGCATTTATTGTAAAGTGATTGTAGATCAATTAATAAGCAAATTGTATGTCACGCCTCTTTTCAAATCAAAAGTGTGTTGTAAAATGCTTTTCATTTTGAAACGTTGACTGTATATATACTCAAAGGTTTAAAAGTAATGGTTGTAGAAAAGAATAAACATTTGACATTCATAGCCATTCCGTAAGTGTTGATAACAATTATTAAATCATGTTTTTTTTTTTTTGCTATTTCAGCTTGCAGTTGAATTTGTCTACTGTCTCGTCTTAGTGGAGGTTTTGTCAAAGGTAAGAAGTGACACTTTTTCTTGTGTAGTGACTTTACAGTGTCAGTATTCAGGAAATTTCTTGAATTCCGGAAACGACATTTCTATGAATTTCTTTTATTTAATGTAAATGTTTAGCTTTTATTGACACATTTAATTGCAGGAGAGGTCCATTTTTAGCCTTCGGTAAATTAAGTCTTTGGAGGACTGGTAGAAAGAAGTGTTAATTTCTAGACTCTTCATATATCTATCAATGCTCAGTATCAAAATATTGCACACTCATCATGACTTTGTAATGGCTGTTATGTTGGGTTTATAAAAAATATTTGTATACAGAAATTAGATCAGTTTTCAGTTTCAAAAGTTGGTGTAAAGAACATACTCCTGCAGAATTTCATCCTATGTCGCCATTCAGATTGTTGAAGAAGAAATGAAAGACAATGTATTAAATAAAGTACATACTTGTCAATTTGTTTTTAGTAGTATCTACTTGAAAACGCTGCTACTTAGAAGAACTTATAATTATAATCTCTAATAATGTACAATTTGCTGAAGAATATGACTAGAACTAGAATGTGTGTGCTTCTGCTGAGAGTGAAATGTGGGAAACTGTTCTGTTTGAAGACTATGTAAAGTGCCATAGAGAGCACTCCCTGGTGGTGGATTCTGGCGCTATATAAATTCACTATTATTATTATTACTCTTAACATTGTTGATTTGTCTGTGTTCCCTAGCTGTCATATCATCCAGGTCAGGACGATTTGGTGACTCGTATCATAGAGCAATGCTATAGACATTTCAAGTACAAAGATGGGTGAGTGATTTCTTCTTCTTCGTTCTCATTGAGTGATTTTAAGGTTCTGTCACTATGTCTACCTACAGGCACCTCTTGGATTGATTTTGTGTTGTATTGTTCATTTTGGGTCTCATAAACTCGCTTTGAATTATAGTGGAGCTCACATAAGATAAACTTGCTTAGCTAAATTCTCATTCAGAAAAATCTTTTTGTTCGGTCTTATAGAAGCCCACTTGTAAGCTCTTATACTACTGTAGTATGTGTATGAGTGTTTTGCACATTTTTTTTTGTAACTCTTTGTGTGCGCATCTGAGAGTGAGTGTTGGACTACATGATTTTGTCCATTCTTCATACAACTACTTTTTACAACAAACTGTCTAGTGAAATTGAATCTGCATTCTTTCTCCCTCCATGGTATCCCAGGCTTCAGTCCAATCCCAATGCCTCCAACATCAACACAATAGCTGATCTGTACGCTGAAGTCATTGGTGTGCTGGCCAACTCCAGGTGAGTACTGTGCTTACCTATAGAAAGCTTAATGCTTCACTCTCACTGATTCCTTGTATAACTGAGTAGTGCATTGTAATAACTAACAGGTGTGTAGAGTTCTTCTCTTCTTCTCTGTTCTTGATAACAGGTACACTGATCAATCTCTCAGGTTATTTTCCTCCATGAAAAGTGGAGTTTTCTGATGATCACTGAGGGACAGGTCTGCAGTTGCTCTGACTTTCAATTTTGTATAGGCCTTTGGTGTTTGAAGTTGTTGAGGCCACAAAAATGTTAAATAAATTGCATTACTGTAGTCTTCAAATATGAAGAAGTGTTAGCTTTAATAAGAAAATAAATTGTGAGCACTTTTTTCTTCCTTACACAGGTTTTTGGCAGTGCGCAAAAAGTTCACCAATGAGCTGAAGGAGCTAAAGTTGCGAGACCAAACACCTTACACAGCCCAGAGCATCATCAGCCTTCTCATGGGACTTAAGTTTTTCAGAGTCAAGGTAACAAACTGTGTTTCTTTTTCTTAAACTTCATAGTGTCGTGTTTCCTACATATTAACATTTTGACTTAAACAAAATTTAAGAGTTTTGGGCCATGCCCTCCGGATCCGGCTAGGGTCCCCCGTGTGTTCACCATCATGTTTCTCTTTTGTTGTTGTTGTAAGGGGCCAGTCACATCCTTGTAAAACCTCTCACTTGTTTTCTTCTCTCCCCTACAGATGCACCCTATAGAGGAGTTTGAGCTGAGTGTTCACCTTTTGCTAGAACTAGGTCACTACTTCCTTGAGGTCAAGGACAGAGACATCAAGCACGCACTGGCAGGACTCTTTGTGGAGATACTACTTCCTGTCGCTGCCGTGAGAATTGCACACATCTTTTAACAAATTCTCTTAGTACTTATCATTTGTTTGTTTTTGTGTGTTAATTATTCATTATTTAATCAATTATTTATCAATATGTTTTTAATTCTTTGTCTTTTTATTTACTTGTTTAAAAGATTTCATCTTGTTTATTTGCTCATGTTGAAAAGAGCTGCTGAAAATGAAAGCCTACATGAATTTCTTACTTTTTCCATTGTTTCCATTTTTAAAAAAAATGCACAATCTGCTCCACGCTTTCATATTCAGGGCAATTGTGGTGAGCAACATTATGCTCAAAGGTAAAATCAGAGCAGAGAGAAGAAAAAAGATTGGACTTGTAACAAAACTGATTATTTGGAAGATTTCCCTATTGTCAAAATTTGAAGTCTGCATGATGGTATACATGTCTTTTTATTTGTTTCAGATTGTGAAGAATGAAGTGAACATCCCAGTTTTGAAGAAACTTGTGGAAGACTTGTACTCTGTCACTGTGGATATGGCTACCAAGAGGAAACACACTTTGGTAGGTCTTGCCTTTCTAGTCTTTGTAGCTTCTCTTCTTGTTCCTCTAGTACTCTATAAGACACTCTCTTCTTGTTTGTTTTTACTTCTATTGCAATCTCCAACTGAAAGAGTGGGGGCCATGCTCTTGCTAAAATGCTTACTAATTTGGTTAAACATTTGGATGGTCGTAAATGCACTGTCCCACTTCTTATGCAATTTACATTGCGTAACTAGTGGTGTTAAAACGTATACAACTCCCTGAAAACACCCCCCTCAGAATATCACACTAACATCCTGTAATCTTTTCCTTTCCTCCTGCAATTCTTCATGATGTAACCATGCTATTTAAGGGTTAGTGAGAAGAAGAGTAAGGAACGTATATATATATATATATTATATGCTCATGTATGTAGGCCTACTTCATTGTTTGTATATATATTTCCTTTTTGAACATGGTCAGAATATTAGGAAACCTTTGTACACTCTATGGGATGCTAAAGAATCATCTTTTCTTTTCTTATCTTATCTGATCTTATTTTAATGTCTTCTTCTTTTTTTTAAAAGCTTGTCTTGATGTTGTTTATTTTTGGGAATAAAGTATCTCGTCTTATCTTACTTTTTTTCCTTTTTGTATCTTTTCTTTCCGTATCTTATCTTCTCTAATCATATGTTCCGTAGCCTCTTTTCTTAAATCTGATCCTGTCTTATCTTATCGTTTCTATCTTATCTTCTTTATATCCTATGTTCCGTAGCTTATTTTTTCTAATATCTCGTCTTATCTTCTCTAATCTTAAATGCTCCGTAGCTTATTTTTTCTGATCCTATCTTGTCCACCCCCACACAGCACCTGTTTCCCCTGGTCACATGTCTCCTATGTGTGAGCCAGAAGCAGTTTTTCCTCAACAACTGGCACTACTTCCTGTCCATGTGCCTGTCCCAGCTGAAGAACAGGGATGTCAAGATGTCTCGCGTGGCTCTAGAGTCTCTCTACAGGCTGCTCTGGTGAGAGAATTACATTGCAATCTATTTATTCATTCTTTCTTTCTTTGTTTGTTCAATCATTCATTCATTCTCCTTGTTCGTATCAAGTGTATCGCATTGTCTTTATTGTGTTGTATATTTTATCATCATCATTATTGTAGTATAGATTGTTATAATGTGAAGCGCCATAGAGCACTCCTGGTGGATTCTGGCGCTATTAATTGACTTCTTCTTATTATTATATACGTTGTTGTCCTCAGGGTGTACATGGTTCGCATCAAATGTGAGAGTAACACAGCCACCCAGAGCAGGCTACAGAGCATTGTGAATAGTCTGTTCCCTAAGGGCTCCAAACTTGTCACACCCAAAGACATGCCTCTCAACATCTTTGTCAAAATCATTCAGTTCATTGCCAAGGTAAGGTTAGAGTTGTGAGTAAGGTTTAGCGAACAACTAGAATAATAATAATACGGTTTTACACACCTGTCACGCAACTCAAAAACAACAACAACAACAACACACCTGTCAAGATAATTGGTTTATTATGTCATTGAATTTTCCTTTTTTTTCTCTGTTGAGAATATACTTTCAAGTGAGAAAGAGATGGTTATATATTTATAGAAATGTTTCAGAAATTCACCTCCAGCTGATAATTGATGTAGCCTACAACTTTTTACATTCTTAGCATATACATTTCTTCATTACTGTGCCTCATTTTAAAAATCGAATTTCACTATGAGGACTTCTCAGAATATTATGACATGAATCTGTGGGGTTTTTTTTACACTGTTTTTTTTTCTGATGGTTTCCAATTCATTTATTTGTATGTCCCCAGGAGCGTCTAGATTTTGCTGTCAAAGACATCATCTTTGACCTGCTGTGTGTTGGGAGGAACAACAAATTCTTGACTCCTGAGGTGAGACTGGACATGTTTGTTTCTCCTTCTAATCCAGCAATCCTTGAGTTTAGCCTCTTCGGTCCAATGCTTGTAGTAGTAATCAAGATCTTTTTTTTTTTTTTACCAATAGTGTTTTGTCTTGTATGCATGTGGTGTAGTTATAAATAAAGAGATCATTTTAAGAATTTGTTGGCAAGGCATCAGATTGGCATGCTTCTAGAGAAATGAGGGTGTATGTGTGCAGTGTGTTTGGGTAAGAGGGACATATTTTCCTATCACTTGTTGTTGTGTACGCTGTATCTAATTGTACTATTGAAAATCGATTTTTTTAACAGTATTTTTGCCTATGAATTATATAGTAATGTTTTGATAGCCAGTCTCATAGAATCTCTGCAAAGATCCAATACACTTTGCCTTTGTACTCTTCTTATTGTGTATTGTTTATGAAAAATTGGGTTCAAATGTCATACAGTTGTATGCTGCATTAATGCCTTTGTTTATTTGAAAATATGTTGGCGTGTGTGTATATTATTTTAATGTGTTATTATGATATTCCATGACATGATAATTTTTGTCTATCTAGCGTATGAGCATTGGGCTGAGAGCGTTCCTGGTGATTGCAGACAGCCTCCAGCAGAGGGACGGAGACCCTCCCATGCCACAGTCCACCTCACAGCTACCCTCTGGCAGCACTGTACGTTAGGGCATGCACACTTTGAACTCTATAATAGTAATAATAATAAAAGACACTTATATAGCGCTCATCCCTCAGTCGTCTCTGAGCGCTTTACAATGACACTGTCAGTCCCTCATTCATACAACATCAATCACTTGTTTAGTTTTGTGGTGGTAGTGGCAGTGGTGTTAGTGATGATAACATTAGACACTATAGCCAAGTTTGTTATGAGAGCATAGAAAACATGTATTCCAACTGGTGGGGTGTGCAGTGGTCGAGCATTTTTTATATATGATTGTTAAACGGACAACCAACATTTCAATCCCTTTTTGGGGAATTCTGGACATGGGGGGTGTGTGGATAGTTCACATGGCTGTCCACCACCGTCTTAATGGAGATGGACATTAAAACATGTGTCTCACCCCTTAAATGACCCGTTTGTTTCTAAAGGAATGTAAAACCCAACATAAACTCATGTAATCTAAGTGGCTATTTCCCTTGGTGACATTTTTCAACCAGATGTTGTCCGACAAAACAGCCAAGTCTTTTTAATAGCATTGAAATTGATAAAGACAAAGGAAATGCGCACTGTATGTAAATATCAACCATTATTTTATGGCATATTTTAAGAATGTATTGTCCAACTCTCCGCGTCTCCAGGTGAGAGTAAAGAAGACATTTCTCAACAAGATGTTGTCCGACACGACGGCAAAGTCTATAGGCCTGTCCGCCTACTACCCCTACATCCTGAAGACCTTTGACTCCATCCTACGAGCTCTAGACCTACAAGTAGGCCGGACTCTGCTCATGACCAAGTCGGAGAACGCCAACAAAGAGCCAGAGGAAATGATCACGTAAGAATTTGATTCCCCGCTCACTGTCAATTTTTTGCAAATGTTTAAGTTTGAGTTTTACACCCCTAGCGACACTTTCTATTTTCTTAGATCGTATAAGACATAGGACCTACAATGTAATGTTTGTCTCCGATAAGTCTGGGGTGGAGAGCCATGAAAACTACCCACACAGCCCATGTTCAGAATGCTCTCATCAGAATTTGAACCTGTGTCGCCCGCTTGCAGACTAAACACATTCATTTTTAGAGATCTTTTCCTTCTTCTAGATTCTTTTTACAGGACAGAAAATCATCAAAGGTTGTACTTCTCCGCTGCAGCCTATGAGGAAACACATCTTAGTAAGTTTTCTAATTTACCAATAACCCCCTCGTCCCCCCCCCCCCCAAATATAATGGCCGATAGGGGCTGCTCTGTGGCGACTGCGTGTTGGCTTCAGCGAAAAGCGGAGCTCATAACACTAAGGCAAATTTCCCTTAGAGTGGATGAATACAGTGTACAATACAATCATTGTTCTTGTTCCCTGCAGAGGTGACCGCAAGCCCAAGCTGGACTTGTTCAGGACGTGCATCGCTGCCGTGCCTCGTCTGATCCCTGATGGTATGACCTCCCAGGAGTTGGTGGAACTGATCACAAGGCTCACGGTGCATGTGGACGAGGAACTCAAAGTGTAAGTTACTTCTTATTTATGATCATGATGATAGTGAAAATGATGATGGTGATAACGACCTTGTTGATGATGATGATGATGATAATGGTGATAACGACAATAATGTTGATGATGATGGTGATAATAATGAAGATGATAATGATGGTGATAACGACAATGATGTTGATGATGATGGTGATAATAATGATGATGATGATGGTGATAATGACAATGATGTTGATGATGATGGTGATAATAATGAGGTTAATGATGATGGTGATAACGACAATGATGTTGATGATGATGATGATAATAATGATGGATGTTGATAGTGATGATGATGATGGTTAGTGTTTATTTTGTGCTTTGTTCTGTTCCCAGATTGGCCATGCAGGCGTTGCAGAACTTGATGTCAGAATCATTTGCCTGGAGGGAGCAGGTCATACATGGTGGGTCTGCATGGGATCAGGATTATCTATTAGATGATGATGGTGTTACATCTCACATTAACGTCTTCTTTCCATGTTGTGTGTCATTTATGTTTTATGCTAAGTGCCTCGGAACGAAAGGCAAAAGCTCAAAGGCTGCTGGACTAGTAACAGAATATTTAGTGCCTTGAACATTTATTTTTACAAGGGAAGGCTGCTATATAAATGAATATTGAATATTTTTGTCTCTTGTGTGACAAAAGGCCAAATTCTACTCTTTATTTTCGCATATTTGACAAAAACGTTTGAGAACAAAGAAGAAGACAAAAACGTGGCTAAGATAGAAACTACACATGAAATATAGTTGTTGTTGTTGTTCGGTTTAACGTCTGAGGTTAGACGTAGACACAGTATATATCACAGTTTGGTGCAAAGGTGCATAATATTATCTACAACAAGGAAAGGATATGATAGGAATGTATTGTAATCAATACTGCATTGTTGACATTGCACTCTTGTTATATGATATGAATATTTATCATACTGTAATGTGTTGTTTTTCTGTCAATGTAAAGCTCTTAGAGCTTGCTTTTGCGGGGTGAAGCCCTATATTTATATAAATGCTATATATTGTTATTATTATTATTATTATCAAATATTAATGCCAAGCTTGATGTATGTCTGTGCTGGCCCTAGGTTTTGTCCAGTTCATTCAGAAGGACATCAGCGACACCAAGCCTACCCTACTGGACAGCACACTGCGGCTCTTGTCTCAGCTTTTGGTCCAGTGGAAGTCTACCATGACATTACCACCAGCCTCTGCCAGCCAGAAAGTAAGTAGATGTTGTTGCTTTTGTCTAAACTTCAGGGTCTCCACCAGGTCGGGAAAATGGGGAAAAGTCGGGAATTTTGTGATGGGTCGGTAAGTCGGGAAAAATTAAATAGACTTCAATGTTCTTGTTGTGTTTGGGAAAAATAGCTTTACTACTAGGTCTACACTGTTCAATCAGTGACATTGATGATTTAGTTGAGAGGTATGATGTCATTAAGTGATATTAGCAATAATTGTAATCTATTGTTTGAGGACCACACTTCAAAATGTGCACGTGCAAATTTTAGCTTGGCATTTTGTCGTTGATAATAGACTTTTGTGGATCATTTTTGACGCTAGGTGGCATTATTTTCGCCGCAAATTGAGGTCTTGAAAAGAAATTGGGGGGGCATTGAAAAAAAATTCATGGATTTGGTGGGGACCCTGAAACTTGTCATCTCATCTTGTATGTTTTAGCACCAGGCAGCAGACTCACCCCCACACAGGTAGCAGTGAAGTGCTACACAAACTAGAGGGTCTCTGTCTAGTCATGATGTGTGTTTTTGTTTTTTTGGTATCAGAACTGGACAAGTATCATTCCTGATTTATTCAATAAGAAAAATGCAATTTGAAGTTGGTACCAGAGCTGGACAATAATCATTCCTGATTTATTCAATAAGAAAGTCATCATGATTTCTCACTGTATCTTATCTCATCATATCTTGTTTGTTTTAGCACCAGGAGCAGACCCACCCCCACACAGGCAGCAGTGAAGTGCTGCACGAAGTAGAGGGCCTCTGTCTAGTCATGATGTGCAGCTGTAGGGTAGTCACAAGGAAACTGGCCCTGCATCTCCTCAAGGAAGTCAGAAACATCTTCAACATGTACCCAGAGGACCAGGTAAGGTGGTCTGATGTTGGTGGTGGTAGTGTTGTTGTTGGTGGTGGTGATAGTGTTGTTGTTGTTGGTGGTGGTAGTGTTGTTGGTGGTGATAGTGTTGTTGTTGGTGGTGGTAGTGTTGTTGGTGGTGGTGGTGATAGTGTTGTTGTTGTTGGTGGTGGTAGTGTTGTTGGTGTTGGGGGTGGTAGTGTTGTTGGTGGTGGTAGTGTTGTTGTTGGTGGTGGTGGTAGTGTTGTTGTTGTTGCGATCAGGCATGGTATGAGCTATTCGCTCTTCAAGTGGTCCAATAGACTTACAGAGCCATACCAACCTAGTTTTGCAACCTGTTGCCCATTTATGAATGAATATATATATGTCTTTAAAATTATCGATTACAATTGATTTTGTATTCTCTTTTACAATCTCAGATGTGTAACACAAGTCTCTTGGAAGTCATAGACAAAGCCTGTCCTGATGTCTTGGAGAAGCTGATGCCACTCCTACCAACTTCTGAAAAAGTGAGCATTTATGAACATTCTTGTAGGAATAGCTTTGTGTGTTGTTGGGGGGCATTTTTTTTCCCACTCTGTCATTTGCTATTCTGCCTGCTTCTGTAGTTGTTGTTCCTAGCCAGTCCCTTATATCCTGTTCCCATCTTCTTGTTGGTCTTCCTCTCCCTCTTCTGCCCCTTGGTAATGTAAAAAAAAACTGTCTGTCAACCCTAACCCAGACCCCCCTAAATCCTACCTCCTGAGCCCCCCATCCTGCTCTCCTTTCCATCTTCTAGCTGATCTAATACAAAAAACTGAATGTCTGTCAACACTAACCCTCACCTGTCAGCTGTCGGCCTCATCATTGTCGATGTTAGCTGCCACAATGGATGTCCTCACAATCCTTCTCCACTTGTCTCTGTCCTGTCCCTTTCTTCTCATTATTTGGCCGATCTGGAGCTGGCTAACTTTTTTGATGTTGCCCTAGTATTTAATGGACGGTTTTCCTTGTTTCCGTTTCGATTCTGTCTTTCCCCTGAAAGACTGATGACATTAGGACCCTGACCAAATCTCACACCAAATCCTCCTCTCTTCTCACTAGCCCATCCTGCTGACCCTCCCATCAGTGGACCTGGCGTGGGTGACTGACCGCGCCGTGACCCTGTGGCTGCCAGCGGGCGGGGGCAGCATGCAGGACGGCCATCAGATCAACTACAGCTTCCACCGCGTGGACATGTGGATCCGCTGTGTGGCAGAGTTTGCGTCCAGGGACCACGGCCAGCTGCTGTGTCCCAGCGCGGTCAACCAGGCTTGGCCCATTGTCTACACCAGGCTCAACGCTCTCTTCCCTCTGGTAGACCCGAGGTGGGTGCTTACAGCGATTCATTCACCTTATAAAGATTTATTATCATTATTATAATTTGTTAAAATTTAAAATTAAAAAAGAATTATTGTTATTATTTGTTATTGTTATCATTATTATTACTAGTGGTTAGCCCATTCTACGAATAGCAGAGTACCCCCCCCCCCGGGCCCCCCC
>JAUELK010032932.1:1848-13521 GCA_031471215.1 Gastropteron pacificum | reverse complement strand
ACATCACATCACATCACATCACGACACCAAGAACAAAGGCAGATGTATGACTTTTTCAAACTTTAATTTGATGTACATGATGTAAACAAGTGTCAAAAACAAAACAGAAATGAGAAAAAAAAAAGTGCTGTGAGTGAGGCCTTAAATCATATGCAGCTGTGACCATAATGTATATAAAGGATTGCACTTGAACTCAGTGAAGCATCGTCAAGTGTTCACAACCTCAGGGAACTTTTTCATAGAAGTCCTTGTGTTGATGACGCAAAGGCTATGGACAAAAGGAAGACAAGGCATCTCAATATACACATCTTCGTACAAGATTCATTATACATGTCATAGATTTAAGTTCTTTTAAATTGTAATGGACCTGGACACTTTCTCTGCATGTGACCCAAAATTCAAAGCCCATTTTTAAACATAAAGCAACCTTGTTCTTTGTTACAAAGGCAAAAGGTGTTTCCATTCAAGCCATGTTATACTTTCTTGCTTTACTATTTCGATCAATAAATACACTAGATCTAGATTCTTTATCTGGTAGATTTAGACAGAGGTTTCCAAACTCTGTTCAACCCTCAAAGCGCTTCCTTCGTTGGTCCACATAACAAGTTATATTGTATGTACTTAATGAAAGATCTGTTCAATGCGAAGCCTTCCTTTACTAAAGTCATGGAAAACATCTTGTTGTAAAAAAAGACCAGCCTCATTATGAATTATAACAGTCTTGCCCTGGGAAATCAGACTATACTCATCATCCTTCTGAGACTAAGTCAACAAAATAACCGACATGTAATAGACTGACAGACCATGCAAACCCACAAGTGACACTACTACTGAAGCGGTCTGAGACTGTCAACTGTATGCATTGCTGATTACACAATGACCTAATAAAGCTTTTGCACCAATTTCAATACAAAGGGATTGTGAAACCAAGAAGGCCCCAATTTATCATTGAAAATTATCAAAATATTTTGGACAACCATGATAACAGTGGAAATATTAATAAAGCATATGGTCATAGCACAGAATTGCCAGTCCTCCAAGATTTTATTTCCTAAACTTTTGACCCAAGTCTAAATAAATGGACCCATCCTGCATTTACATTAGTCAATATAAGCTTTAAGAATACATTGAATAAAATTCATAGAAATTTCATTTCCTGAATTCGAAAACTGACAAGATATTTTACAAGAATAAGAACAATGCATACTTCACAAATGGTAAAAAAAAATAAAATCAATAATCAAATATACAAATAATGAGAGTAAGAATAAATGATTAATTCTTTCACTGGTACTGGTACGAGCAGTACTCAAGAAAAGACAAGATAAATGATCCGTCTAAAAATAGCAAACCACTGCTGACCTCATTTCCCCATGACACCCATCCAGACTGCAAGTTCCTGGCAAAAAGTTCCAGGCACTTTGGCTGGGAAGGTAGATATTCCTTCAGTAAGCCTGCCAAACACACAGTTTACCAACACTGGTTAGGTTTGTCACTGTGACATGAGAACAACTTCACACGTCATGGTTATATATGGGGCTATAATGCCAAGAGAAAATATACAAGTGGTGGTGGTGGTGGGGGGGGGGGGTAAGTTTATTTTATACCTTAGAGTAATTATTTGGACATCTAAAAGATGTGATGAGTACCATTTCACTTATAAAGAAGTTCACTGAAAATTGATAGCTTGACTTTATTGCAAATAGGCATTGGCAATCATCAATGCAACAAGAATTGTTACAGAAAAAGAAGTACATTGTACAAGGACACTATGGACAGATGTTGGGTCAAAGAGCAACTGTTCAAAGGCTGCTGGATTACAAAGAGGAAGAAGAATTGAATGTAATAAAAACGATAAGACTGAATAGTGCCCTCTTCCACTTTGTAAAAAACGTGTAGCCTGTTCAGTACACAGAACACACAGCAACTGGCTTCTTTCACTGACAACTGAGATACAGACCAACACATGCGTTCTTTCCTATGGTCTGCTGTACAGCTATGTACTGTTTGTACACATGATACACTTCAACATTGACTACACTAAAAAAAAATTTTAAAAAGTTTTTTTTTTTTTTTTAAATAGCTAGCTGTCCTGTCTGTACATTGAAGGGTTTGTGATGTAACTTTACCTGTGAGTGGAGGTTTCTTAGAATGCAATGAGCAAGGTACACTGGCAAACACAAACTCAGCAGGCAGTTTGAGATTCTGGCTCAAGTCTTTATCTCCAACACTTCTTTGCCCCCAACACTTCACACACTTCTGTTCCATCACAGCACTTCTACAACATTGCAATTTGTCATCACATCCACAAGGCACTGATCCATCATTGTTTTGGGGAGCATTTGTCACTGGTACATTATTTGTTGTATGTTTGGATCCTGTATTGGCACTTTGTGTATCATTGTCACTCAGAGACTTGCAAGAGGAGAAAAGACCCTCCCGCGGCTGCGATGGCTTTGTGTTGAAATTCTGTCCGGAGACTCTGCCAATCACCAAATACTCGTAGGCCTTTTTGCTTGCTGACTTGAGATCATACACTGGCTCGCCACATTGGGTCAACTGAGAGGAGAGAAAAAAGAAAGAAGCTATTCTTAACAACACATCTGGCTTTGAATAGTGGAGAGACAAGACAGGAAGAAAATGAAAACGAGTTTATTCAGTTTTCAATCAAAGCTTTACCAAATAGGCCATATCATCTCTCTAAACATGAACTAGTGTAAGCTGCATCTGACCCTGGTTCAATTTAAAATCACCACCCGGCTACTCGGCTCCAATGTTTTCTCCTCTATAAAAATCTAGGGAAGCAAGTCATAAGCGGCTGAGATGTGGACATTTTTTATACAAGCGTAAACCACAAGATTGAAGAAAGAAAATACTTTAAACCACTCTCCTGCAAAGCTGACAAAATGAGGGCTATGCTAGTACGTGTTTAAAGAGATGAAATCAACATTTAGAAAAGGTCTTGTATTGAAGAATAGCCTACTTGACTATATCAAGGAATTGTGTATGTTGTTGCTGTATACTGTGACAATCAAAACATTAGAGTACTTCTAGTCAGCTAGCAGCAACTCTTTGAGTTGCGGAATATGAGTACATCAAAGTGTAGAAATACACAAATGTATGTATACAGCAGTCATTTAGTCTTCTCAATCTGTTTTTGGCTGTATTGGTATCATCCAAGTAATAATAATTATAATAATAATAATAATAATTATAATAATTATAATAATAATTATAATAACAATTATAATAATAATTATATTAATACAAGATAGAATATAATGTATTGCTTTTCCCTGGTCTGTAGTTGTGTACAGGGTCTTGTTTAGGTCAAGGGGTGGAGGAAGTAATTGCTCTCTCAGGTATTGTGTTGTGGGGCAGCAAAAGAGGTGTAAGATGAGTCTTTATTATCCCATGAGGGTAAATTGGTTTCAAGTAGAAAATAGTCACGTATGATGGTTTCAGCATACATCAGTGTGTGCTGGCTTCAAATTGCTCCTTGCACATAAGGCACATGGGTGGATGCTTTGGGTTCATTCTGTGTAGATGTTGGTTCAGTGTCACAAAGAGATGAAGAGCAGCACACTCACCTTCAGCCACACCCAGTCTGCCAACCAGTCAATGTCCCAGTGAGCAAACAGCTCTGTCTTCACCCAGTCTAAGAGCCTGGAGTTTGGTGGCACCCACACACACACCAGGCATCCTGGGCCAGCCAGGCAGGGCAAGGGGAGTAGTGGCAGATCTGTCTCGTCTAACATCCAGTAACTGTGAAGTGGGGTGATTGAAAATGCTAAACAATGCACTACTGGACTTACGCCTCTTGATTCCTAGAAGAACAAAGGGCCGCAGTACAATGCACTACTCGGCCCTACAAAGGTACAACGACATATCTGCATTCGGACGGTTTGAAGATTGATGCAAAGATTAGCGTTACAAATTATGGTATACCCCTGAATTCCATAAGGTTTCGTAAACAAAAGTGCTTAGTCAAGTGGACTGCAACAAAACTACAGGCCACTATTTCAACCTCATGAATTTTCCATAAACATGAAATTCTATTTATGACACATAACAAACACTTTGAGCTTGAACTATACAACTTTCACTGCTTACCTTTTCTTACGTTTCACTGACTTGTTTTTCCAAGGAGGGTCGAGGACAATGCAGCCATAGCCACAGTCAACTGGGGAATAACAAAAAATAAATTAGCTAATGCTCTACATCAAATGAGAAAATGAGAAATTGATGTGGTTCCAGAGACCAACACTTGCCAAAACGAAAAAAGAATAAGAATCAGTGTTCATTACCATTATTTATTGTATTTTCCACAGCAATATTTTACAGCATTTTCCTCGAGAAAATGAGTTCACTGACAATGTAAATGCAGTGTTTGAACGCAGAGAATGTCAATCGACTGTGTATATAGAGTAGGCACTGTTTATAAGAAGTCGGATATAAGAACGCTTCTGTTATAAGAACAACTTTTCGGTCGACCGAACTAGAACTCTATTTTTACTCCGGATATAAGAACATTACTTCGGATATAAGAACGGGTGACTGTTCTCAACAAAGTGGTTTATCTAACTGTTAAGGCTGATGGTGACCAATCAAGAACGCGCATACAGTCCTACTCTTCTATGCACAGTGTAATATATAACAATCCAAATTGTTTATATGCCTTCCATCAACACTTTACAGCACATGCACGTCAGCAAAATTGTATACACTCATCAAATCATTGAAAACTGGGCTACAACAGTTGATTTTGCCTCAAAAACTAAAATTTGGATATAAAACGCTTTCGCTCTCGACACGGACCGTTCTTATAAGCGGTGCCTACTGTATCTATATATAGCTACCTTTCAATTGAAGGTATCCAGTCTTGACCAGATGTTGGAAGCTTGAGGTGAGGAAGGCACACTTGTGAGGGATCAGATACTGACCATCATCTATGCTGACCCACAGGGCATGTTCACTTGAGTGGTGCACACAACAACCAACAACTTCTGCCGTATCCAATCTATCATGATCTGATGAACAGTGACATACAAAGCTGACATACTGTATCTCAGCAACAACAACAACAAAAGAATCAAACATCGTTCATACAAACATAGTAGGAATATTTGTTAGGCACATTCTGTCAACCATGCAGGTCCGTCTGTCAATTAACAGAAAGCGCAACAATCTGTTGATTCTGTAGATATCTCTGGGGTTTTTATCACATCACTATGGGGGAAGGTAAGAGGGTGCCTCACACAGGACTTCGCTTAGGAGCAGAGATTTAGGAAACTAATAATATTCATTCCATAACGTTTAACCTTTGCAGAAAGTGCAGCTTTGGTACAAGTTAGATTACATCGACTTTTATTGACATCATCAACAAAGACGGCTACATTAAAGAATTAACACAAGCTTACAACACTAACAAACCAGGGTCAAAATAGATAGGGAGGCAAGGGATGAAAAGAAGAAAAAAATTAAACTTACCATGACTCAGATGCATTGCCTGAAGCTGTTCATCCTCTATAAGGATTTGATTACAATCAAACTCCTGACAAAGATCTTGGAAAAGTTCACCGGGCCCAGAGATACATGCTGCCTCCCTGGCAGTTTTGTTGTTGTCAGAGCAGGGACTACCACTGAGGTGATTGTGTTGTTGAGCTGTAGCTACCAGGTCTGGCAAAATTCCCATTAGCTTCAAGGTTACCTTTGAATGTTTCCAGAAGAAAAGCAAATGCAGAAATGCACATCATTAATAAGCCTACCATGCTTATACTTTCACTTGACAATAAACGAATAAGACTCAACAAAACAAACAAAATGAACATCATATTGTATAATGCTTAGCTTCAATTACGTCTCATTTATTTTTCAAAAGGAAAATTTCATACAGCTAATATCAAAGGAATTACTTCACATTACTGTGAAAAAACAAACAAAAAGAAAAAAACACCATGAAGTACATTCACATTTTTCAGTGTAAGTGACAAACACTTACAAACTGTATTACTTACATTGTAAAATAGTTCCCAAGATATTAAGAAGTAAATTTACAAGGTGTACAATTTGAACATAATTACTTACTTACCTACCTTTTCGTCACTTTGGGAATTACATGTACTGCTGCACTTCTTCCTTCGTCTCTGAAAAGAAAGAATGAGATGATACATAAGAATTTTTAGCATGCAGTTATATACGCTAAAGGTGTTGATAGCAAAACCATCTTATCCTGAAAGAATACAACACAATGGCAAATATATGTACCTTGAGATCACATTGAAACTATGGGTGCATGGAATGTGAAGAAATTAAATCATCTGAATTCATATTGAAATTGTTATCAGCTTTTAATCAAAATGTTATAGTATTTGAACCCTCATTGATAACTGTAGTAGATTCTTTTTTCTTTTGATGTTCTTCTTTTCAATAAGTTAAGGAAATCTTTTTCCAATAGAAGTCTTTACTTTCATGGAAGAGGAAACTCATTGTATATGAAATATAATACAGTGGAAACCTAATATAACGAAATCAATGAGACCTGTTTCTTTACATCAGAATGGTACGGTTGAAACAAATGTATTTGATTGTTTCTCCTTATTTAAAAAGTGATATATATGACCTCTGCTTTGCTAGACTTTATAATGTCAATAATTATAATAGATTATCATAAGTGTAATGCACAAGGACCGAAGAGGCCAACATACTTTTTCTTAGGTATGGTGGTCTCAGTCTGTCCGTCTCTACACACTAGACCTTACCCTATTATTTTGTCATTTTTCATTTTGCATTACCGTCTTGTCTTGAAAGCAAACAAGCTCAATGTGCATAGATATAAGCTTACATGTACACAAGCAAAACATCACTGCAATACACAAATAAATTTTGATATAAAAATATGAAAACATTGAGTAGAACATTTTGAATAAAATGCTCACTCAAAGTAGACCAACATGCTATAAGAATTCAAAAGGTATCAAGATTCATACTACATGCAAACATGTCATATCACGAACAAATACATATTCATAGTCAAATCACCAATCATCACAGAATAGTGCTGTAAATTAAATACAAGTGCTGTTTAAAAAGATGTGTTTTCAGACCTTTCTTAAAAGAATAGATGGAATTGTTCATCTTTAAACTTGGTTGCAAGTTATTCCAGACGGTGGCAGCATCATATGGAAAGGCACACTGGTCATACTTTTGGCCTACCCATCTCTTCAGGAAGACACAGAAAGGGAAAATGACTTTGCTGCAACCGAAGCTAGGTGATTGACATTTCGCTTTTTCAATATTTCCGTTAGTAGTATAGAAATAACAAAGGGCGTGAATCGGGACATGAAATGGCTACATCTGATTTTGAAACTTAAAATAAATGAAGTATGGTTGCTTTTATAGGGACCATACCATCACTGAACAAACCTTCTTTGAAGCAGATACAGCTATGACCCCAGTCTTTTCTCTTGTCATCCTTTCAAACTGCGAGTCCATCATGAAGGGGTTGGTCACTGCAAAAGATAATGCTTAGGCTTAAAGGACTCACCAGCATGGATAAATGGCTATGGATATTCTCACCCAGGATATGGCTCGCTATTCTCACCCCAGGTGAGAATAGCCTATGACTTGCTATCTCACCCAGTGCTGTCAGATTGGGCGAGAATTAAATGCTTTGACTGTATTATTGACTTCTTCTTCCAGTTATGACTGCAGCCTCATATACAGAGGACTTTTGCAATATAGAGTCTAGATCTATATATAGAGAGAGATCTATATCTATATTTATATTAATCATACAGCATAGGCATTCAATATTGAAAGCGATTGGCAACTTCCCTTTTCTTTAACTTATTCCCTACCACTACCACCATGGAGGCCCACTGTGCGGGCAGCTTACTGGCAATGCCACTGACTCACGGACTACCATTAGCGGCATTTTGCATCACATAGATTGCTAAATGTCTAGATACTGATCTAGTGAAATCTAGAATCTAGATCTAGGGTCTAGATTTACCTTCGAATAGCTTCAATAGCCACGCCCACTTCTCGTGTGTTGTAGGCGTACACTGATTCTGATGTTGTTTGCTGTCGTTTATCAAATTTCGCTCTAGCTGTTCAGTATTGCCATGACAGATGGCTGATACTGCATGGTGATCAAGAAATGAAAACTCATTTGTTTTGAATACCACTGTCATTTTACAACTTGGACTTGGACATAGATCTAGGCTTAAGGAAAACTAGATCTTGTCTAGATTTAATGAGAGAGCCGAGAGCCGGGCCAGAGAATCGAAAATGAAAGTCATTTTAGGGTCTAAATTGAAGTTGGTGCAGTTGGTAGTTGTAACAGTAACAGTGAAACATTTTTCGCACCTCAATATAAAGATTGAATCTAAACTACCTACACTTTCAATGAAAATTATCTTGTTAATATTCACTATTTGAACATTTCGAGGCTGCGAAATGAGAAGAAAAAGAAATGATTATCTTGTCAGATCCTATGATGGAGGGTTAGACCCATGAATCTACAAATTAATGTTGCCAAGACGCTCGTGTGTTTTGTAAGTTCAAATAGAAAAGTCATAATAAGCGTACAAGATTGTCTGGATGAAAAACTAATTTGCCATGGGAAACACCTCTTAAATAAACAACTTTGAGCTGGCACAGGGTGAGCTCGAACCTGCGACCCTACGGTTGACACCTTGGTGTTGGCTGAACGCTCTAACACGCCCCCAGAACCTACCCAAGAATTCCAGGCTTTATGATGCCGGTGATGTGAGCATGGCTCTTTCCTGGTGTTCAAGATCATGTGCATTACACACAGAGTTGAGAAAGTACCTGCAGATGCCATCAATTTCCACGCTTCGGAAAATTACGAGAATGGCCAAGAACACACAAGATGACTCATTATTCGGGATAATCTTCTCTAAAGATGAACGAAATAATGTATAGATTATCTTAGTGGATCAGATCTACACCAAGGCTGCAATATCCCACAGGGGTGATACCATCTTTGGTTATGCTGTGGATGAGCCAGATAAGAAGGCCACTACAATTCTAGCCATACGTCGTCCATGTCGTACTCTTTCTATTGTTGATGGGATCCAAGAAAACTGACCTCAGCGTAAGCCATTTCTCATATAATTGTCTCGATTTTAGACCATTCGTCCCGGTCAAGGTCACAACGAAGGCCATTTGGGGTAAAACGTGTACATTTTATTATATATTTCGATGTTATATTGGGACATTGTGTATAATTCTTTTAAAACGCATCAAAATTAGCACATATATTGTCAAGATACACATTTATTGATTTCTGATACACGCCAAGAAAACGAATTTCCAGGACCGCCATATTGGCATAATCAAAATGGCTGTCAATCAAGTGAACTGTTGTGACAGATGAAAATCTACAAAAGCAATAAGCATGTTTAATACATCTTTTCATAGGATTCCAGGGTCAATGGATCGGATTTCTCATATCATTTTCACGATTTGAGGTCACTGAACCACTCAAGGTCACCATGAAAGTTATTTGGGTTGTAAAATGCCTATTTCATTACTACATCGGGACCACTAGCTCAGACTCTTCTAAAAGCACACAATTTGGTCTACTAATTGTCCAAATAATGCTCTTTCGATTTTTCATGGGCGTGAAGAAAAGCAACCTCCGGGTCCTCCATTTTGCAAAATCCACTATTATGGGATAGAACCGAGTCACAATATAAAGAGAAAAGAAAAAAACCCAAGCAAAACAAAAAACAGGACAGCGACGGTTATGTTATATAATAATATACAGTTTGAGTCCATTGACCCGCTCAAGGTCACACTATATGCCAGTTGGGGTAAAACGTTTACATTTTCTTGTCTCGTTCATTATGATATTGGGTCAATGGGTCAGACTCTCCTAAAAGCACATCATTTGATCTACATATTGTCCAGATAATGCTCTTTTGATTGTTTGATGGGCGCGAAGAAAAACAACTTCCGGGTCCGCCATATTACAAAATCCCATATAGACACCACTTGGATAGGACCTAATCACAATTAATTATATCAATAGAAAAGAAAGAAACCCAAGCAAAACAATAGACAGGACAGCAACGGGTATGTCTAATAATATATATTTTAATATCACTTAGGGTTTTAGAAATCAGACTGCTATGTTATATTTACAGTTTGAGACCATTGACCCGCTCAATGTCACATTATAAACCATCTTTTTGATGTTTTCTTCTCTTTTTTTTTCTAGAAAAAGATGCACTTTTTAACATTGTGGCTATGCCAGTACAGAAATTCGTATCTATGGGACGTCATGTTGCGAAAAAAATCGTTTACGTAGCAACACCTGGTAAAGTTCCTTCAAAACATTGTGGCTATACAAGTACAGAAATGTGTATCTATGGGACCTCATGTTGCGAACAAAATCGTTTACGTAACAACATCTGGTAAAGTTCTCTCGTCGGCGTGGATTTTGACGTATAAAGAAGAATCTCCTGCTGAGAACCTTCATTTAGACGTTCCTTACATCTCAAGCTTTCATATTCGCATTTCAAACGCTAAATCTGATTTAACACCAGTCGGGTGAGGAAAATGCGTGTTGAAATAGTTTTCCCCAAGGACTAAACACAATAAATATATACCATTGAAGGGGTTCGAACCCACGACAAATGTTGTTGTCGAACCGACGCACTGCCACTGTAGACTAACTGCCATTTCTTTGCTTTGTTTCAGTTGTGGTGTACGGAAAGCGCAAGCACTGAAAAAACTAAACTGCCAAAAACAAAAAGTGAAGCGCCAGCTTTCGACAAATGAGCAAGCTGTGTCAACTGGCCGTTCTACCACACAATGTTATTTATAAAAGATCAGTTTTTTTGTAGAACTTTCCGACATCTAACTGGAGAAGGACAGTGAAGAAAGTACATGTACCATGACAAACTCGGACACGTGTACAGTTAATGAAGAACCGCAAGAACCGCGCCGTCCTAAAAAAAAAAAAAACGGAAACAAAAAGAGACTGACAGCAACGACTTTCTTGAAATTGAAAAACAAAAAATTGAAGGCGTGGTCAACGTTAGCAAATCAAAAGGACGATGTAGATATGCATCCATTGAAGACATGGGGAACGACATTAGGAAAATACAAGAACCTTTTTTGAGGTCCAATTGAAAACCAAGATCAGACGTGTAGTGGGGGAGGCTGTGATTACACGGATGCAGATGGACAATGACAATACAAGTGGAAAATGCTGAATAAAACCCCTCATTATGTTTAACCAAAATTGTGTTTTTACTACTTCTTTGTTTACAAATTTGCATTTGTCTGTTGAATAATTCGTTCTACATGGTGTAGTGTTGAATGTTGGTTGTTGTTGTTTTGGTGTTGTTGTTGTTGTTGTTGTTGTTGCGATCAGGCACTTACATACATGTATGAGTTATTCACTCTTCGAGTGTATCGAGCCATGGCAGCCTAGCTCTGCAATATGGCACTGGAGGGCCTTCAAATTGGCCCATTGTTCATGCAATTGTGCAATGCATTGACAATACCCTTTCGGACCAGATAACTGCTAGTGCAATGAAGTCTTGAGTTGATTCTGCGAATATTGCAACATTCAGACACTATGGTTGTAGCCATGATTTAGGACTGAACCAGGGGTATGTCACAAGATTTTATGTA
>JAUELK010032821.1:0-10000 GCA_031471215.1 Gastropteron pacificum | reverse complement strand
TCCTCATCATTATCATCATCTATCAATCTCTGTCCCCAGGAGTTAATCTACTATTGTGTGTACACACTGCTGTTTGCCATTGCTGCCATCATCATCATCATCATCATCATCATCATCATCATCATCATCATCATCATCATTACTATCCTCCTCATCATCATCATCATCTTTCAATCTCTGTCCCTAGGAGTTCATCTACTACTGTGTGTACACACTGCTGTTTGACATTGCTGCCATCATCATCATCAAAATCATTACCATCATCATTACCATCTTCCTCCTCCTCCTCCTCATCATCATCACCATTATCATCATCTATCAATCTCTCTCCCCAGGAGTTCATCTACTATTGTGTGTACACACTGCTGTTTGCCATTGCTGCCATCATCATCATCATCATCATCATCATCATCATCATCATCATCATCATCATCATCATCATCATCATCACTACCATCATCATCATCATCATCCTCCTCATCCTCCTCCTCTCATCATCATCATCATCATTATCATCACCTATCAATCTCTGTCCCCAGGAGTTCATCTACTATTGTGTGTACACACTGCTGTTTGCCATTGCTGCCATCATCATTACCATCATCATCATTACCATCCCCCTCCTCCTCCTCCTCCTCATCATCATCACCTATCAATCTCTGTCCCCAGGAGTTCATCTACTACTGTGTGTACACACTGCTGTTTGCCATTGCTGCCACCATCATCATGACCATCCTCCTCCTCCTCCTCCTCCTCCTCCTCCTCCTCCTCGTCCTCCTCCTCATTATCATCATGTACCACTCTCTGTCCCCAGGAGTTCGTCTACTACTGTGTGTACGCACTGCTGTTTGCCATTGCTGCCATCACAGCCTCCTTCAAGGCCCACTACTACGACTCTATCGGTGCTGCGGCCGTAAGTGTTTGCAGAAATCTCAACACACGCTGGGCTAGAGAGAAGAAGAACTACATTGTACTTGTAAAATACTGTAGAATACCCTGTACACACATTAAGTACAAGTAAATTTGTGGTAGGCACAAGAACAGACTACAATAGAACACAGCTATAGCAGGGCTTTTGGCTTCAGGAGAAAAGTCCCGCTGTAACCGAGTTCCCATTATAGGCATACAGAGGGAATCATAGGAAAATGCAACTAAAAATCCACATAATTTAAATGATTACCTCCCTTCCACCTTGATAAAGATGAAAGGCGACCCAAGAGCCTCTGAGATGGACTGTCTTTGGTTTTGTGGTGTGTGGGTTTTTCACAACATGGCATACATAACTGCCAGTTCAGAGCCCACCAATGGCCCTCACCCCACCCCACCCCACCACTTTCCCCAAAATACCGGAACCTAGACATAGCGCTCACTCAAAATCTCCCGCTGTAGGCATGGTTCTGATATATATCCATGTTCCACTTTACTTAGTAACACTTTGGTGCTTCAGTGGCAAAGCGTTCAGCCGATAACCAAGGTGTGACCAAGATAGAGGTCACTGGTTCACTCACCCTGTGCAAGTTCAAGGGTGGTGCTCACCTTAAGTGTTTTTAAGCCCCCGGCTTCCTTGCCAGGTGGGTTGTTCTCAGTCTGAAGATTACCTCTTGTTCTGATCTTCTTAGATGTAGGGGGCGTGTTAGCACTGTGGTAAAGCGCTCGGCCAACACCATGGGGTCGCAGGTTCGATTTCACCCTGTGCCAGCTCAAAGTTGCTGTTCACTTGGAGTTTTTTCAGCCCCTGGTCTCCTTGATAGCTGGGACCGAGCGTCTTTTTGGATTAGGATGGCAAGCTCGAAGATCCTTTGTGCAAGTTGTGCACGTTAAGGATCCGCTGGTAGTTGGACAGTGGAGAGTGGACCACTGGCAAAATTCAAATTTAAACCCAATGATAACCCCCTCTTCCCTCTAAAAAAAGAAAATGTCCAATAGGCGCTGCTCTGTAGCTACTGTGATGATTTTTATGGGTACCGATGGATTGTCATGGCGAAGATAAATTTCAAAGTACTATGTATAATATGCTCTCTAGTGTATGTCAAAGTGAAGGATTTGGAATGAAGTTCTGCTGAGACGATAGTGGGTGTAAACAGCTTCAAGCATGTTGAGCAGCAGGTTAAAGGGCTGTATACATAATGCTATTACTATGCCAGCAAGGCTCAGGTACTCCCAATATTCTACACTCAACATCAACTTACAGCTTTTATTTGTAAAACGTTTAAAGACCGTCGGGAAAGGTCATTTTCATTTTACACTGCATTTGTGTGGAACACCATGCCAGCACATCTCAAAAACATTGACAAAACCCCCCATTTCGAAAAAGAGCTTAAAACATACCTTTTTAAGGAATATCTGTTTTAGTCAGTGTTGTCAATTTGTTATTTTAACTCTTTATGATTGATCATGTGTATAATGTTATGTTATATTGCACTAGTGATTGTACCTGTGTATTTTTATTGTATAGTGCCTACAACGTTTTGGATAGGCGCTATAGAAATAAACTTTATTATTACAACTTTTCAAACACCTTTCTCCCCAGTTCTTCTGCTACGCGGCCACCGTCATCTACGCCATTGACGCCTACTTCATGTACCGTGCCTGGCAGAGGTTCCAGCACCCCGTGACTGGGGGGATAGCCACGACAACCACCACCACCACCTACGAGACCCGGACACAGTACTAGAGGAGCTGCAGCATCGTCTGAACCACTGCTCGTCACGGCCGACTCGTAACAAGTTTGGACTTTCGTCATTCAAGGAAAAGGATGTTTTCTGTGGAGGATTGCTTCAATTTTGTATTGAATTTACAAAGTTATAGTGTTATTTTGTATAAAGAAATCTTGTCTTAAGAAATTTGGCTAACACTTTTTTTGACTCTGAGAAATGTGTACATTGTCTGAAGTCAAGAAATTTTGCTTGAAGCAATTTGGCTAACCTTTTTTGGTTTAGTCTTGAGAAATTGTTACTCAACTTGAAGCAATGTGGTTAACATAAACACTTTTTTGTGAGTTTGGGGAATCTTTACAAGTGTTTAGTCATTTAGATGGCAGGTAAAATATTATACTTATAAATACCTCTTGTGCTTACATTTTTGTCTTCAATTGTTTTCTCACTTGTATGGCTTTATTGAATTTTTAAACATACAAGATTTAAAACTATCATTTATCACGTTGAAGTTTAACTTATCAGTCCAGCTGCAACAGAGTTTGTGAATGAAGTGGTTCGGCTTGTTACGAGTTGGCTGTACATATAGGATTTTATATTTTAAAATCAGCAATACAAGCATTTCATTAGTAATGCTCATTTGTGTGTGTGTATGGATTGTTCACAAGAGCTACTTATTGTCTCAAACACTCAATCAAGTGCTGTAAGGTCTCGTCAGTCTGTTGATTTGTTTTGCGCAGTTGCTTTGTTACTTTATTTACTTACTACTTGTTCTGGTTTAGGTGCTAGAAACGTATGTAACACTTCTACTTCAAGATGGATGTAAAAGTCAATTCATTGGAACTGTCGGCAGATTAGCTTGACTTTACAGGACTCTGTTTCTTATACTAATGGTGGCTTTACTTTGTCAGTCTTGTTTAGTGTTTTTGTCTCTGTGCCTGGCATTTCAAACAACATTTTCTGCCTTCTCATGACTCCTAGGCTATCAAGTATGAAGACATACTGTATCACCACATACACACACTATGCCATAATTAAGGGTAGCAAGAATGTTCTATATTAACTGTCAAATGACAACATAATTTGAACATTATTGAATGTTTGCATTACAGCTCTAGCAGTCTTTGATTTTGGTTGTTTGTTTCATTCTCACCTCTTCCCAATTTTGAAATGTCAAGATCTGAAGTGTTTCTTTTCAAATGCTGGCTCAACTAAATTCCTACATGGCGCAAGATTTTAAAAAATCCCAATTCATACAAATATTGGTTTGTAGTGTTACTATTGTCCATACTTCTTGTGATGTTTGTGAGTGCATTTACCTACAATAGACGAAGGCTGTTTTTGTTCACGAGTCTTCGTCTTCCCCGACGTTACTTCAGTGTGATAAGCCGTTGAGTCCAGACCTCCTATTTCATGTCTACACGTTTGCATGCCTTGGGTGTTTTACTGTTTATACTCTCAGATGCCTGTTAGATCTACATAATACTATTATAAAAGTGTATACGTATCAGTTTGAGTGTTTAGAAGTTTTACGGGCCTGCCAACCGTCCGGTTTATCACGGAACTGTCCCGGTTTTGGATCTTGGAAATAAATGTTGTGTGTTGAACTTTAAAGGAAATTGTGCCCATGATGTGCCAGAATTGTATCTTTTGGTGTTGGTTGTTGTCATCCCAAGCCAACGAATCCTTCACTCTTGTCGTGTTGCTCTTTGGTTTCAAAATTCTAAATCAAACCCTATCTTAACCCCCACCTAAAAAAGAAAAGGAGGATAGGCGCTGTTCTGTGGCGACTGCGTGTTGGCTTCAGGGAAAAGTGGAGCTTATGACACCAATGAATTTCCCTGCAAAGGGATTAAAACAGTATACAAAATACAAACATCAATTTTGGGGTCATGTCCCCTTTGCCAGTTTTGATTATGTTGGCAGGTCTGATACACTGTTCATTGTGAGATTGTTCAATGTTCATGTACATACTAAACAAACAAACAAAACAGAGAATATTTTGTCTCTATGACTATAACCTTGTTGACAGACTGGCCTGTTTTTTTCTAGATCTATTTCTAGTCCTTGAAAACTGTGGTGCTCTTTGATTCCAAGATCAGATGTAATTTTGTTACATCTTTTTTTTCCTTTTTTTTTTGTGTGCATTTTATTTTCATGATTTCCAGAAAATGGACAGAGCTCAGTATAGATCCAGCCCAGATTTCTGGTAATCAGGAATTTGCTTAACATTGACTATACAATGTGACTGCGTGTGAGTAATTTGTTAAGACATGCATGTAAATGATCAAGTTAACTCTCAAAGCTTTATATAGTATTATATACCCCCGCATTTTTTTAACAACAGCTTAAGGTACAAAATACTTATACTTATACATGAAAGTTTTAGTTCCTTTTTTGTTTTGTCTCTTTGTAATTGTAGATGTATCCGGTGTTGTGTGTTAGTTTGAGATTCTCTTCTTGTCTTGTGATGGTGTCTGAATATTCAGGGCTTCTAATTTTCTCAGGACCGAATGCGGTCGTACTGTGAATGTTACTTTTATTCATGCTTTTATCGATGCCAGTGAATCTGGTTGCTGATTTTTTGTTTTGTCTGTTCTGTCCTGATGTCCTTACCCCTTTTGTTGTTGTTGTTTTTTAATGAGCTTTTAAATGTCAAGCTGATACCTACTTGCTTACTTACATACTGTATGAGATATTTGAAAGTTTATTGTTAGGTAGTGAAAGTTTACAAAAAAGAGTTTGGTTTTCAAAGAATCTCAAAGCTCGCAGATTCGAGCTCAAACTCAATCTTGATTGTTCTGCTTTTGTTTGATGTACAACATTGTCGGAAATGTTTTTAGAGTTTGTTATTAAAATTTGATTTGATTCTTCATTCATCTATACATGATTATTTTACACACAAAAAGATTTTAAGACACAAAATTAATATTTGTTTGTGTTCTTCCCTTGCTAGAGGATGTTCTTCCAATACTCTTACATAACTTCCTTGTTCTTGTTCAGTGTGGACAAAAAGGTGCTAGAAGTTCCAAGCAATGTTAGTCAATTTAAAAGTCTACACACAATAATATCATGTTCAATTTTCTTGCAGCCTCTGATAATCCGTTACAGTTGCCATATTATATTATACTACTGTGTAGTAGTACAGGGTGACAAAAAAACTTTTGAGCCCCTTGGTTTTCTCAATAAAATCATCAATATTTCGTAAATATTCAAGAAATTTGCTGTGCATATTCCAAAGCCATGCGGAAAGTACCGTAGCAAATATCATCGACATCCCATGTGCTTTTTGTGTTTTAAGCGAATATTTCCGAAACACCCTGTTTTTTAAAAAATGTGAATTTTGCATCGACGGAAAATCTTTTAAACACATGTGTTTTCATGAGAATCCACGAAAAATGTATGATTTTAAACGAAAAAACAAAGGGGGACAAAAGTTCTGTGTCACCCTACATATTATACTGCTTTTGTTCCTTACTACATCAGCACTTTTTATGTTCATCACTGTCTTCTTGTAATGCTCACTTTATGCATTTGTTTTTTACAGTTTTCTCATTTTATTCTCATCGTTGTATTACTACTGATATTGCAAAATTTGGAGGGATTTTTTCCCCCACCCCATCAATCAACAACTCTTTTTGCCACTCGAATCCAAAGCTTTGTATTTTACGTTTAATTTTGTTCTTCAAATTTTGAAAACCATGGCATTTGACTTGCAAACATTATCAAGTTTTTCAATTATCTCATGAAGTGTCATACAATTTTCCAGCAGAGAGTTTTAAAGTTTGGGCAATTTTTGGGGGGGTCTGGCATCAAAACAGGAAGGTTGGAATAGATGCAATTTGGATCATAGCTTCTTGGAGAAACACAATTTGCTTTCACTTTCAGTGAAGATGGACATTGTCAAGCTGATCTTACTTACTTACTTACTTTACTTAGGCCCATAAGAGAGGAGCATAGGTCACCGACAACCCCACGCCAGCGCACTCATACAAGCTGATCAGCGTGGTATAAATTTCTTAAATATCCCAAAAATACAGATACGACACTTCATGAGAGGACTGATGAGTTGTTTGCATCAGATTGCAGTGGAAAGTCTTTATACTTGTCAATCTGGTCTCAATGTATGGTACAAGTGTGCCAACACAATTCTGCACTACAAAGGCAAACCGACGTATCTGTACAATTTGCCGGTTCAAAGGTTAATGCTAAAATAAGCTTTGCTAATTACAGCATATATCTGAACTCCGTAATGTTGCATAAAACAAAAATGCTTGATCAATTTGGCTTAAAAAAAAAAAAAAAGAAGAATTCTAAAAAACGTAAGTTTGATGCATTTTACTGCTCTGCGGCGACTGTGTATTGGCAGATTTCCCTGAGAAGTGATGATAAAAGTTTACAAAATACAAATGAATTCAGATGCCTCGTTTTACCGTTGAAGGGCAGAGTTGTTCTTCTCTTCAGCATTTATAACCCCACCTTGACCTCCTGTGTTCATTTATCTCTTCGACTACTGGTACTACTCTACTGTAACATCTTGCCTACTTACTGTGCACAGTGTGTGCATCTCAGTTCAAACCTGACCACAGTTTGGTCAAGCATACTAATACTAGGTCCGTGATCCATAAGATTCTTATTATTCTGTGATCCAGCGACGTATGGGCCTTCGCCCTTCTGTCCAGATCCATAAGATAAGAATGGACATGGTCTCTGCTTACAATATTTTCTTTTACTATTGAGTCTCTGGAAAAAAAATTGTTTAGCCTTTTTTGGCTGCCGAAACTTGCTAAAAGATACAAAAGACTTCTGGTGTTTTACATGACTATCAGATTTGTTCCTTGTTTGTTTTTCAAGGTGCTTTATGAATGCTATCTCTTGTATATTATTTCACATGGTATTGTTTTATATAATACCCCAAGTCTCTAACTAGTAATCACTAATTTTGTCATATATATACACATACTCTTGACAGCTTATGTTGGAACCAAGTCTGTTCTAAGTTGAAATTGCCTTTACCACATCTGGCATAATAATAATATGTACACTTAAGTATCATGTAGACCTTGACAAGGAAGATGAGCTTTTATCTCTCATTTATACCATGATTTACATTAATACACTTAATGGTTTTCTTTATTTAAAGGAAAAATAGACTTGCTTACAAACCACAGCACTCTTTACAGGATGTCTTCAATTACTAGTGTACATACCTGCACACAAAAAAAGGTGAAATCTCCTGTCTTTATCTGCTTTATATCACCAGAGTTTTCAAGTTCACTGTTTTATTCACAAATTGCTGGTCGTGTCATTCATTAAGTGTTGCACTGTTTTGCAGAGGAGAGGTTTTAAGTTTTGACAACTTTTGGTTTTTCCTTGCGTCGAAAAAGGAAGGTTGAAATCTATTCGTTTTGGATGATAGCTTCTTTGAGTGATACATTATTTGTTTTCAGTGAAGATTGACATTGTCAAGCTGAATAGCACGAGTTAGCCCAAAAAGGCAGATATGAGAGAGGGACGACACTTTCTGAAAACACAGACGAAACGTTTTCCCTCAAAAAGACTTACTACACTTGGACAGTGTACAGTGTTGTCAATTTTGCAAAGATCTTTATTTAAAATAATTGTTTCCTATAGAAAAGCTTTGACTTGAACAATGTGTTGATTTTTGTCTGACTTTTTGCACTGTAGGGTGGCACCTTCACTGATCTCAACTATTATTTCACTGTACATCATGTCTTGCCGATGATCTGTTCACAAAATGTTGATTTTGGTTCTGGTAGACATGTCTTAGAAATCTGCACCACTCTAGTCTCCTCAGTGTCTTTGTAGAGTGTTCATGTGATTTCAAAACTTGAGTGTTGGTGTACTGAGTTGTTGTTTTGATGCATGAATGACTTTGGTGTATTCTGACTGGCGTGTCTGCTGCAGCCTTCACATGTACATTATGAGTTATCGTATTATCGTAGGTAGTAGTTCACTTTCTGATGAACTTTGGTATTGTCGTATCATCAAATCAGCCTTCACACAACGTCGTATCGGAGACAGACTTTGAAACATAGGCCTCACCTCTTACATGAACTCATTGTGTCGATAGGGGTGTAGAACATAAGAAATTTGGATTTTGTGTTCTTAAAAACTTAGACCTTCTTAACAAGAACTATAAAGGATATCATTACACATGTACCAAAATCTCACTGTGGGGGATTCTGGTCTTTTGTCACATGGGCAGTGGATATATGGCTTTTCAATACCAACTGATGTTAGTCCATAGATCCCACCTCGTATATGACCTAATTGTGTTGCTAGGGGTTTAAAACTCAAAACTCCACCACTCTGAATTACCTAGTTCTCAGTTCTTCCATAAGAGAGGAAAAAAGAACCACAAAAGAAATGTATTATAAAGACAAGGGATCTGTCATAAGCATTATCTGATTTGAAATGATTGTCAAGTTCATTCTCATACAAAATCATGCATCTCATCTTTAGAAACGAAAGTAGTTCCTTCATTCTAGAGCGACTTCGGCCTAGCTAGTACTTCTACAGACATCTAGTTGTGATGCGTCGACTGTCTTCCTTGAGAAATTGAGACAACCAAGTGAAAAAGCTATCATCTGTCTCACTTTCTTCTACTCTGATTGTTCATTCACCATGGCAATACTCATTCTTGACACTTTTAGGACACCGAATTAGAGTAGGCGCTAAATATAGTATTTCCACCACCAGAATTATGTAGAGCTAGATCTAGTACTGGTTGTTCACTGTCTTCCTTGAAGAATTAATGAGACAATGGTCTGAAAGAGCTCTCTATTATAGGGCCTACTGTCCTCCACACTTATTGTTCTTTTGCTATGACAAATACCATTCATGACACCTTTTAGACACTGTAATAGCACCTAGGACTACAATTACCGCTACCAGAATTACGTAGATCTAGCTTGTACTGATTTGTTACTGTCTTCCTTGAACAAATCAGACAATAATAATCAAAATGTGAAAAACACTTGTTGATTGTTCTTTTTTAGTTCTATCATTTCCTCTTTAATAGTTACCTTAGATTTCTGCCTAGTTCTAAGGATCTTGCATCTGTGATCGACTGTAGATAATCTTAAAAGAAAAGAACAAAAGCAAGAAAACGTGTTATTAGCTATTTGCTTCCTTGTGGCCATGAGTGATGATGGACTTCCTAACAAAGAGAGAAAGAAAGAGTTGTGTACGAGTGTTGAGTGTTTTAACATAGTACATATTTAGTTGTTTTTCGCTGTACATACAATACATATTATATATACTGCTTTCTCAACACTTCCCCCCTTTTTCCTGATTTTTATGTAACTCTTACATTTTACTTA
>JAUELK010032710.1:0-10351 GCA_031471215.1 Gastropteron pacificum | reverse complement strand
CCCCCCCCCCCCCCCCCCCCTCCCCGTCATAAAAAGAGGTGTACGTCAAGGCTGTGTCCTTTCTCCATACTTACATTGTGTTTAATACTTATTCAACAGAGTTGACACAGGAAGAAGAAGAGTAGAAGGCATGACATTCAGGTTTGCTTTCTTACATGATATTGATATAAACCTAGATCTACATGTAGTAGGGTACAATCTCGTTCGGTTCAAAACAAGTAATCATGACTGGGTTTTTGTTCCCTTTGTGTGGGTGGGGTCCTTTTTTTAAAAACACGTAGGCCTACCTTTGAAAATAATGGATTTTTAACATCAAGATCAGGTGCAGCAAGCTAATGACAGATTTAGCTTGTTTATCACCTGGAAATGTATGTTCAATGCTTACTCGGTTGCAAAAAAAAATGCATTTAAAAGAGTGTGGAGAAAAATGGAGAAATGAAACATGATAAGTGACACAGGTAATATTTATGTTAAATGAAACCTTTTGTTCTCCTATCTATCTATTCTAAGGTTTAGCTTATCAGTTGTGCCTCTTTCTGAAAGTAAAATACTACCTTCTCCCGAAGTTTGAAGCCAGTCAATATAATGTGATCACTATGACTTCAACTACATGTAACACCAATTCTTCATTCAAGTTCAAGCACTACGGCTGATGAAAGTGTAACAGAAGATATTTTTGCGTCTCGCTCCTCATCATGGGGACAGTAAGTAAGAGATGACAACAACAAAAAGAAGATCATTGACATGCCACTTCAAAAGCCCAAAGCCCTAACTACTTACATGTAGCCTAACTAGGCCCTACTGGGCTGGTAAGCAGACCAGGGCGTTACAGTAGTTACATCGCTATCGTTATTTGTATTCATTTATTTTTGTTTTCATTTCACTCTACTTTTCCCTCATATTCTCACTAAACATTAGTTGTGTCTCTCTACTTCTACTTCTTTTCTTTACTTTATAAAGACAAATCCAAAGAGAAGTGCAACAAATCTAAAATTCACTAAGAACAAAAATAAAATTCAAGGTGGTCTAGCACTGATCGCCTTGATTGGCAGCTTGACCTCTTTATGAACCCGATGTATGCCAGTTGTGTGTGTATGAGATGCCTGTTTACTAGCACACGCACAAGATGGATTAGCAGAACACACAGTAAAAAGTTTAAATTTCTGTCAATGAACTCAGGCAACAAAGATGAAAAGAAGACATTGGAAGAGTTTTCACAGCACAGAGACAAAGGTACACTATTCGATAATTGGCCTTATCCTTATGTAGGGCCTAGATGTCGAGCATGAGCAGTTAATAAGTGTGAGTTGCATGCCGGCATGTCGGGTTGAACAAAGTTAATTCAGACCATCAAAAAATTGACTCATTGTAGGCCCTGGTTAATAGTTGAAAATGAAACACCACAGGATGATTTAGTAGTTCAACTACTACTACTACTACTACTACTACTACTACTACTACTACTACTACTACTACTACTAGTACTTGTGCAAAATATTACTACCTAATTGGTAGTTAGTTACTGGCAAAACTACTTGCTTAGGATGAGCAGTCGCTACACTAAAAACTACTACTACTAACGACTAACTACTATTATTACTAACTACTTTTCGCTTCTGTATGTCTTTTAGCCTGACACAATCATGTGTGGTGAGGAAGTGGCCTGAAGAACTCACAATATTCAATGGTCTCTCTCCTTTGACTTCAGCTTTTTTGTTCCTTGTTTGTTTATTTCTTCCTTTACTCCCCTGCCTGCTTGTTTCTTTGTTTGTTTGGTTACTTGTCTTTCTGTTTGTCAGACTGTCTGTCTAGGGGTTTTCAAGTGTCTTTTAAAAGTGCAGTGTTGCTGGATTACTGCTTTTTTTTCATCGCAATGAAAGGAAATGAATGAGAAATACGTGTACGTGTATCTTGCTAAAATGTCTAGAAGGTAGTGTTAAACTTGCACACAGATCATAGGGACAGTGTAGCAAATGTTAACCTTCTCTGCCTCCATTGGTTGCCAGTTATAAAATGAGGACATTATTATACAAAATGTACATTTGTACATGCAAGTCTTTTTCTTATCTCTCTTGATTCTGTGACACAGATCTCCCTGCGTGTCATTGTCAGGTACGAGTACAGTGCAGTTTGCTAAGAACATAGTCAAAAGACACGAACTCTAGCTAGTACTAGAGTGAGTAAGGAGATAAGAGAAGTAAGATAAGATACACTTTATCCATCCATCTGATTCTGCGGGAAGTTCTTCGTGGGCTTACAGTACACAACGAACAGTGTACAACATTTACCCAGAAAGAACTCACCCTATTGGTGTGTAATTTTAAAAAAAAAGGACATGTAATTATGACACGTTGATTCTCCGCATTCACACGTCTTGTAACACTCTGTTCCTCTGTATTGTTGTAGGTTGCAGTTCGCAATTACAGGTAATTCCGTGATGCTGTTTGGCGACCGTTCGATCGAACTTTTCAAATTATAAGCTGAACATCACACATGTGAACATAACCTAAGAAAGAGGGTAGCCTCTGCGTCACGTGGCCTTATGAAAATACATATGTACTTTTGCTAAACATATGCAGAGCAGCATCACGTGAGATTCTCAGCAATGCTGCAATCTATGTCGAGGAGTTGAGGTGGACGGGGACAGCTAGCAACTAGCATGCTCATCTGACTCATCAGGCTACCAGATACACCTCTTCACGTTTATTAAGTAATCAAGTCACGTGTAGATTACCAAGCATAAAGTTGAATTGTTTGTTCGACGAAGTAAATTTATTTCCGTTCAAGGGGTGTTGTAACACGTGACCTAAGTAAACAACCGTCTGGCCTACGTTCATGCATAAACAAGTACATGTATTCGGTGTGGTTGATTTTTTTAAAAGACAGTGGTTTTTTTATTCGTGCTCTATACTAACTATAACTACATGTATAACATAAGAAGCATCACTGGTGTAGTAACAATTATCCAAAATCACCCGCAACTCAAGGGAATAAACTTGATGCTGTAGTAATGCCAATACACTAGTGAGATGTAGAAGAATCTGCAGGACATACAGATGTACATGTTGTACTGTGGTGTACACATGTAGTATGTGTACATGTACCTACATTGTATGTAGTAGATGGAGTTCTTCACGCTGGCCACTTGTTGGTCAATGTCAATGTACTAGTACTAGTACTCTTCCTGTATAAAGAACAATATGGTAAAAACCATCTATGTATGTTCTTGACACACTACATCGTGTACAAGTACAAGTACCAGTATGGCATCATCACAGCACTTTTTAAAACCCACAAACAAAAACAAACACAAAAAATAAATAAAGGCGAGTACAAATTTGACAACACATGAGTGCATTTTGTAGAAATAATAATTTACTCATCCATCAAATTATGAGATTGGCGGCATTGTCACCTCAAGCCACTTACATTGGGGAGACAGTAAAGAAAAGCGATATTCAGAACAATGGCTGTGACACTTGGTTTTCTTATGCCATACACCCTTGACACTGACAATGGATAAATATAGTCAACAAAATGGCAACAATCATTGATCATGATGTATGTAGTCTCCATTGTGACACTGACAACTGGCAGCATCAGCAAGATTCAAATCAGTCAACTCAATTCAATCACCACAACCACAGACAGACAGACAGACAAACCCACGCCATATGATAATGACAGTGATACATGTATTCATCAAGGTGTATGTCACATGTCAAACAATCAGCCAAGTACTAATATGTCACTGTTTCTTGGCCAACACTTCTGTCGTAAGGTAGAATAAGGTAACAAAGTGTTTGCTAGATTCCACTTGTTTTAGCTTGAATAATCATATTTCTCTCTAATCTGTTATTGCCTTCTGTCACAAGGGTCCATCTAATCAACAAAGCAGGTAACTTGCTCACTCCAATACAGATATTTGCGGCTCATTCCAGAAGATCGAGCCTCCCACCAAAAATCTATGAATAATAATACATGTAATACATGTAGCACTACATATCGTTGTTGTAAGAGATTAATTTGGTAGAACTACAACATGTTAAAATCAGCCTTGACAGTAGTGCTGACAATGTTTGTGAACCTACTTCCAGAAATCGTTGATCACATCTTTTCAGTAAAACTGTTTTAACATCAAATGCTTCAACCACTTGGTTGCTTAGTTAATTCTATCAAGAACTCATTATTTGTACACATACAACTAATAATTCCTAAATAATAACTCCTAATTACATCACGCAGCTGTGACACAGATTACTGAATTGCCATGAACATCATAAAGAACTTGCAATATGAAAGATCAAACTGAAAAATAATATCAGGCAGCCATTAATATAAAACAAATATTCAATATTTGTAATGAAATGGCAATTTCTAGTTTGCACCTGCTAGGAATAATACTAGGACTAGGATGCTGCACAGGACCACACACATTAAGGCCACTGCCTAAAGTACAAACTATTCTACTTATGAAATAATCTTCAAAATTACAATGGAAGGATACCATTTTTTCACACAAGTAATTATTGCTGTTCAGAAGATATCAACAAAAGCAAGTACAAGAGGTGGAATTACCTTGATGTGAAAAGCTGACATACAACAGAACCCAGATAACTCAAAGTATGTTACTAAGTTCAAACTTGGCTTACATCAAGCTAATAATACTAATAATTTGGAATTCCCTACATTTTTATTTCTAAAAAATTATTAGCAAGTCTACATCCTTGAAACTTCAAAAGACAACTCTATTATTCTCAATAGTAATGGTACTTTCTATCATGTCGAAGGGAAAAGCTGTGTCAAGTGACAAAGGAGAAAAGGAAAACAAAAACTTCATCAACCAACTGCTATTCAATGAGAACAAAGTACAATCCTCATGCGATCTTAGCGTCCAGAGATTTTCGTTGTTCCCACACTAAATACACACACACACACTAACCATCTCCTCTCTTGTCAGGACAATAATATGTGTAGTACAATGTATAGTACTATATTGAATTATTGAAACCTTTCAATTTGAAAAGAAATCAATCTTGAGGACAGCAAAAAATATTACTGATGATCACCTTGGTTGTTGCAGAATTGAGAGGCAAAATCTGAACAGGCTGTTTCCATAACAATACGACTGTGGTAAGTAACCCAATTGACGCATTTTTGTAATATAAATGTCTCATTCCCTTTAAACTGGACAAACAAAACATAAGGTAACATGCCTGTGAGCAATTACACTTGAGCAGCTCTGTGTATGTGTATATTTGTTAGGCCAGGGGTTACACATCGTCTGCAATACAACGATGACTAGGAAACGGATACAATATTAACTTGTTTAAAACCCTCATTCTTATGTAAAATTTGTGAAGTTTGTAATTCTTTTGGCCCGATACAAAAACCCAAAGAAATTATGGAATGATGGATAATCCCTAGAGGTTGGCAACTGTTCTTTTTGCCCTTCAAATTCAATTCTACTGCTGTCCCTTTAGGTACTTAGCATAGATTCAGTTGTCCTTGCAATGTCGACTCATCGTTTTGAGTATCAAGGTTCTCTTGCTGTTAGAAAAACCCATTCATATCAGTGAATTAGTAAAATAGACATACTCTACCAAAACATAAGAATCACTTTCCAATTCTAAAGACTATACTATTCTTCTAAATACACTTGTTATCAGCTGCATTATAAAAGATCACTTCCAGCATCAACTTCTTTAACAATACAAACAGTCTATTCTTTACACTCATTATAATTCCATACAGAATGTTAAGATCCTAGCACTGAACTTTAGTAGTGCCAAACATTTCGTGCAGATGAATGTTGTCAGGGACAGGATATTGGAAGGTCTTTATCATCGGATGATTCTTTAAATATCTACAGAATAAACTGAATCGAAGCATCAAAGTATCTAATCTGACCACTCAAAACAGCACATGGAATGAAATGAACTATACATCTCATCGACATATCTTCCAAAACACAAAGTAACACATTCTCTGGAATGAAACAAAGAAATGGTTTACATCCCTCTATATTTATATTAGCTAAAGTCTGCCGTCCCTTAGGAGTCCATAGAGGGGCTCTTCAAAGGCTGAATGCAGTTGTTATCCAAAGCAGAGGGTGGATCTATTTTAGTTTTAGGCTGAAACCAATGTGTTTGTACAAATTTGCTCTACCTCTCTGTTTACTAATATTCCTAATACATTAACTTCAAGGCATGGTGGTATGTGTATGTATGCAGAGTGGCAGAATTCGTCATAGTTGATTGGAGAAGTCTAGAGATGAGAAAGACACTAGCCAAATTCATGTACATTTTCATACAATTATTAATAATAAAGGTAAACAATTTACAGGTACCATTTCATTTTTTTTGTCCATTGCATAATGAGATTTTGCCAAAGTCATTTTCTCTACAACCACGACTTCTTCATAAATGTTAAGAATTTCAAAAACACTCCAAGCATAAGGCTCACAGTTAGAAGAGGGAAAAAAATGAACAAACCAATGCAAACCTCCTGAGGGAGTCTACAGTAATTGCCGGTCTATAGGGTGCATCCATATATAAGCCGCACCCCCCCGATATATAAAGAAAAATGTGGGATTTTCAGTAACATTGACTGCATCGTATTATAAGCCACACTCAGTAATCATTGTTGTTGTTATCATTAGTGGTGGACAGCCAGTGAGCAGCATTGGGCACTACACTGTTTATGCGTATAACCTATTATTTTTGTTCTTTCATTATTTTCCTTCTGTGTTGTGTAGACCCAATACATAATGGTTATTGGTTTTTAGGTCTAGTCTTTGACTATGAGAGTGTGTAGATCACATCTTAGAATAAGTATGAGCCGCTCCAGTATATAGAGTGCAGAGTACTTGCTGGAAGAAAAAAAATGTGGCTTATAGACCGGAAATTACAGTACTTTAATGTTAAAGAGTACGGTCATCATTCTGAGAACAAGCAACAATGGAAAGAAACATTCAGTCTATTCTTGTGTCTTTTCTATGGCCGTGTCTTCAGTGAACTGTTTCTCCATGAGACCAGATGGAAGGAACGTTGTGGCAGTGGGCAGGCAGGTGGGCAGATCTGCTTCAGAAGAACTGCCACTTACCCAGAATGGCTTCTTTGACAGACTCCACATACTGTGCTGGGACCCAGTATACCCAGTAACGAGACGCTTCTGTTGGTCCAAGCTGGATGCCCTACACAAATTTAGGAGAGAATAACAATAGTTTTCAATGTTCTGTCAAACAAATGAGTGGCATTGTGGCAACCTGAGTACAAAAGAACTGTTTAAAAATAGGGTAGCCTTATTGATGATTTTCAACTGAATTCCCCATTCATTCTTGTTTTCCCTGCTAGGCTTCAAGTTCGTGGTTGTACACTTACTCAAATGAGCAAATATGGTACTTCTATTGTGAGCAAAACTAGTTCTGATGACTGTGAATTGTGCAAATAACATTTTTTTTAAAAACAAAGTTTCTTTTCCTGCATAGTAAACATATAAGTACAATTTAATCAAGTCTACTAGACGAGAACACTCACCATTATGTGATACTCTTCATGATCCTTCATAGGTTCAGATACAACAGCTTTAATTGATTGCATTGGAATTTTGTCGGTGCGTTCTGAAGGGAAAAAAAGAAAAAATTAGACATCATGTTGTAGGCCTACAACTACATGGTTACTAGACTATTATATAGAAGACACACATACACAAAACATTTGAATATAACCATTTATCACCTGAAATGTCACAGATTTGTTATAAACGAGCATGAAGTAGAGGAATATACATTTTTGAAATATAAAAATTAAGTTTTGGTCTTAACAACAGCAACAAATCAAGACAACACACACACACAAAAGTTGATACCAAAAGACAGGAGTTCAATATAATGTTTATGGAACCCTACCTACCAACACTGTCATTCCTGTATTCTTTATTATTACTTTCAGACATCAAACTAGATCTATCTGTTTGAAGCCTCCACAAGAAATGTAGACCTAGATCTAGATCATAAGCTGTAAACTTGACCACTGGTGAAAAACTATAATTATAATACAAAGAACCTTTAAGTTTGAGCTTCCATAGAAATGAACTGATTCCAATAAGATGAGAAACAATTAATCAATGTTGGTAAAGATGGGAAAAAATGACTCAGAGGCCCAAGTAAACAAAAAGGTGGTAGAGCTCCAATCTGACCGGAAGAAGATGGAATCATCTATTAATATATATTCATTAAGTTTTTGTACTTCAATGATACTGGACAGAGGCGAGCAAGACTGGTGCATTTACCTTTTGTACCTATCCAGAGTTGATCTGACTCCATTTTGAATGTTAGCCGGACTTTGCTTCCTGCTTTGTTGTACATGCCACTGAGAGGTGCTTGGGGAAGGGACTCTGTTCGATTCTTTATCCCTGGAGGAACTTCATCAGGCTTGCCGTACTTGTCAAGCACTTTACGATGTTGCTGAAACATAATCAATACGTAAGTACCTGTGGTTGGAACACATCTGCAATGAGAAATTGACAATAGAAGACATTCACATAAAATACAATGGGGTTGAAAACAAAGGACATGTTTCTTCAACACATCTTACCTAGGGGTGGGATACAGTTTTTGCTGAACAAAATACTTTTGCTTTCCTTCAATGGAGGTTGTATAAACCAGCTCTATCCCATCAAGTTTTGAGGAGGGTGGGGGTGGGGGTGAATGGAACAACTTTGATTAAGTTGCCAGCAAAAGGAACCTACTTTTTGCTCTGAGAAAGACTCTTTGGCAGCCTTGGCTGACTTCTCCTCGGACTGCACTTGTTCCTTGACTGGAGCACTCATAGAGAGCACATCATTCAATGTGGACCCCACCACCATCAACTTGGCACCTTTGACTACTTTCAAATCTCGAAGGGTCAGTTCATCCTTCGCTAAGCCTGGAAATGGAAATTTCAGTACAATGAATTAATCAGCTGAAAACTCTCTAACAAAGGTCAATCCATTTTAACCAAATGACCCTTGCATTAGGATCCTATATGGAACATCTACAACTGCCTAACCTACATATATGACAAAAAAAGCTTTAAAAGTCTTTTTCTTGATTTTTTCTCTATCAACACCATGCTCTGTCTTAGAAACACACTGTACTCACTGCAATGTACAATGTGTGGCTTGTGCAAAAGAATACAAGAACAGTAACATAAATCGTAGCCACAAATTTCATAGTGTCTTTTATTTCTATGCTCCCTTTTTCCCCCTTACTTCATATGATGAGTTGTTCACTCTTGTCAGCCAGTGCCAGTCTTAGGAAGAACACTATATGCTTGATTCATAGAGGGTGTTATGGACAGTTGGTAAATTGGGTAGAAGTTTCTTTACAATATTAGGTTGAACATCAACATTTCTATTGCAAGTAATTTCTTACCTTTGTACATAATCTTTTGTAATGAGGCAGGAACATCTGTCAGACAAATTTTTACACACAGAAATCAGTAGCATGAATACAAAACCTTTAAAAGGTGTTTACTACATCTGCAGCTTGTTTGAATCAAATTTGGGTTTATGTTGTGAAATAACGTACATTACAAAAGCAAGTCTAATAATAGTAGTATTAATAGTCTAGTTGCAAAAAGAGCAGCCATGGAAAATCCCTATGATGAAACTATTTTTTCAGTTTTGCCATTTAAAGGAAAATTGTGTTCCTCCCTACAAAGTACTGTAGCTTCATACCAAGTAATTGAAACAATTATTCCTGCTTATTATTATTAGAGGAGCCTTAATCCTACCTTGATATCAGAAAACATTTTTATTCATGTTCTGTCTTAATTTTTTATTTATTTTTAATGTGATAAATGTATAAATAGTTTCATGGCTTTCGGTTAAAATAGTTTGAGCCACTCATATTGAGTAAAACTGTATATGTTATAACAAACCACTACCGTACTTACTTGTTAATCTTTCTACATGCGACTTAAGTTTTAACACAGTTTGGTCGATTGGAAAGGTCACTTCATGTTTTTCTTTCTTGAATATCACAACAAAGTCGACCTTTTCTAGGTCCTCAGAGTCTGAGGAAAGAACATGTCCAACATTGGTGACAAATTCACTTTTAAAATCTTCACTTTTTTTGCCAAAACGTGTTTAAATTAGTCTTTTGGCCATCTGAGCCACAAACGGAAACAACAACAACAAAACTTGGATGGTATATAAATGAGTGACATTAAATTAAGAGAATACTATTTTCGTCCAGGTATTACAATGTTTCTTGATGATCATTGATATACGAGGGTTTGCCAAAAGGTGGGAGCTCAAGTGTGACAAATGGCTTCCTAATTCAACTTAATTACAAATCAATGTCAAT
>JAUELK010032488.1:0-13531 GCA_031471215.1 Gastropteron pacificum | reverse complement strand
ATATATTGATTTATCCTTTTGCTCTATTATTTTCACAAAGTATTTCTTTTATTTCCTTTTCTTTTTATGCGGCTGGCCATGAGCACAGACTAGCTCTTCACACCCTCCCCTCCCTCTCCCTCTCTCTACTAAATCCCCGGGCCTCAACACTGGACCCCCCCACCCAACCTTTCGTCAAGAGAGACTGAACAAGAGCCTGTTGCTAACTAATAGGGCACCTCCCTCCCTCCCTCCCTTTTTTCCCTTTTTTGGATTCAATAATTGTATTTTTTACATCTAATTTTGTTGTTGTTTTTTTGTTTTGGAAATCTTTTGTCCTTTTTTTTTTTTAATGTATATTTTGCTTTTGTTTTTACCTATTTTGCCCATGGTTGTCATGGCAAGAGTATTTAGCATAGTCGTAAATACAGTTGTATGTATTTGATGGCCCTACACTTTTCAGTGTTAAAGAACATATTATATACTACTTGATCACAACTGTAGTAAGATCCTCTACTGGTACTAGTTTTTAAAAGCACCAATATAATGCTTAAATTTCATTATTTTTTTATAGTTTGCGATTATTCATGCAATATCCATTCATAATCCATATAACTCATAGAGAGCTAGAGGTGGTAGTGCTGCAGCCACTGTTGTAGAAATTATTGGGGAAAACTCTTCTAAACAAAAAATAAACTTGCCTACACACTACATGTGTGATGATTTAGCACTTTTAATTCCGTTTTGCTTTTGGTGGTCTATAGGATCCATAATATATATTCATTTTTCTTTTCTTTTCTAATTTGGTTACGTCGTTTAAAACGAAAACATTGGTTTATATTTCACTTTTTTTCTGCATCCTCCCCCCTCCCATCTCACTCTCTTTCTATTGTCTGTCTGTCTCTTTCTCTTTCTCCCCCCCCACCCCACCCCCTCTTTCTCTCTCTCCCTCTCTTTCTTCCTTAAAATTGGTTTGTTTCTCTTCTTTTTGACCTTTATCCCCCGTGTTGTGGGAATACTTTGATCATGTTTTACCAATGTTTTCTACTCACTTTTGCTCATAATGTCATTGATACTTGATGAAGACATGCCATTTATATTTGATGTATGCATATTGATTAATTTTATTATATTGAATGGTACCGCCCACACTTTGATACATTGTCCTTTGAGAAACTATTATTCAATGTCTTTTTGTAAAATAGATTCTTGACATTGATCATGTGGTTTCAAACCAGGTGGAGGCAGTTGTTGTTTTTTTAAACCTTCTTTTCTCCCTCCTTTGATACTCTCTACCTACTTATCTCCTCCAGAGTTTTACTCATTCGGTGCCCTGGTTTCCCCCTTTTGATTTTGCCTTACTTTTTAGCTTTTCATCCATTATTTTATTTTATTTTTATTTTTTCATTTTTTACTATTATTCTCCGTGAAAACTCACCCCAAGTCAATAAGTTCTTCTTGCTTGTCAACCAATGCGAGGCTTTTAAAAGAAGCTGTCCTTTTCAGTGTAGGGTGCCATTGATAGTAGGTCTTCATGGCATTAAAGCTCTTCTTGCTGACCTGTGATCAGGGCATTCCATAGGAGTGTAAGTTAACGTTGTTCAAGGTCACTGGCGTCAGTGTCTGCAGTGTGGCTCATGTTGGGGTCTGATTCAGAGCCACAATCAGTTAGAAAAACAGCCTTACACTGGACCCCAGGTGGCAAGAGACCAAGAATGACACGGGGAAGAACAGTGGAGAATGAGATGAGGGCCATTAAGCACTCTTGGGGTTCACTGACTAAGCTGGCTCAAATGACTGTTGTCTTAGTTCATCTTTTCAGATCTACGTGTATTTTGACATTGGTTCCCATGTGTTGAAGTGTCCCCCCTCCTAAAGGTACCCACATGTTTGATTGACATACTCAAAGTCATGTTGTATCAGATGCGAAACTCCAAACTGCCTGTCACATAGAACACTCATCTTGTGTACACTCTGTTTTGTCCTCTTTTTGTGTGTGTGTGGGTTCAGTGTAAGACATTTTGTCCATCGCTTGATTTCTTTTTTTTTTTAAATTTTTGCCAATCAGATTAGTTCATTGATTGACGTGTACTGCTATTGCTGAAATCAATTTTCTTATGTTACAGGTGCTCAGTGCTGAAAAATTGACATGTTTTATGATTGAATTCTTGTCTCATAGTTTTTGTCATGATTTTGAAATGGAAAAGAAGAGACATTTTCTTGTTAATTATTTAATCTGTGCTTCTTATTCAAAGTATGCCTGTTGTCAAAATGCCTCTGGTAATATCAAATACCAAACAATTATGTCTTGCAGGGTCTGGTTAAAAGGAAATTCTTGAGAAACGATTCCAAAATTGCCTGTATATCCATGTTATTGTGGTTAGAACTTTTAGCTTCATTACATTAAAAGGCTTTTAGTTTGGAGTCTTTGTATGTTTACATATTTTACAACTGGTTGTGATTTTTGTCTCTGAGTGTCACCCATCCAGGTCCTATCATATGAACGATAGCGTGGAGAGCTTCTTTTGGATATGCACTATAGAAATTACCTCCATTGCAAGTATGACATCACTATGTTGGCTGCTTAAGAAAGAACGAGCATTGTAGACACTTTGTTGAAGTTTCCATTATGTTTCTTGGTTTTCAGTGTTGGCACAGGCCCTGGGGCACAAACAAACTAAATAATTTCTTGTTTGAGTACTCTTTCTGGATGCCTTACATATAAAGGACTAATTGCAAATGTTTGACAACTACTACTACAGTGTCTTGTTGAGTTGATTGAATTCTGACAATAATGCACTCTACAGCTGACTCGGTGTACGGATTCAAGATATAATGTGAACATTTGTGTAAGGGGCTGTGATGTCTCTCTCTTGTCTTCTACACAATCTCTATGTTGCAAATTGAAATCTAACCCCACAGATGATCCTTTGTGTTGCTAGCTGCACATTGTTTGTTTCTCTTTAGCTGTTGAAACATTGAAAACAAATAAAATATACTTTTTTTTTTTTTTTACATTTAGTATTAATTCGATGATTTCGATGTCTTGTCATCACCGGGGTGGTACTTTCTCTGGTGAAACATTATTTTGTAAATGTAAACATTTGTGATTCAACTTTGTGTAGAAATGTTTGCCTCACATTGCAGAGTCGTTGAGGGTCACTTGGCTGGCAGAACGATTAACATCATGTTTACTTCCAAGTGGGCGACCCGGGTTCAAATCCCACTGGGGGGGACTCGGGCACATGGACAGTTTATATGGCTGTCCCCCCTGTCCTATCAGAGATGGGCATTAAAACGTAGGCCCCACCTCTTAGTCCTACAAGACCCGATTGTGTGGATATGGGTGTAAAACTCCAAAGTCATGTAGACCAGCCTCCTACATTGTCTAGTCTTTCCCACACACAGCTGTGTCCAAACTCAGTCATACTTTACCACAACCAAGTGATTAAACAAAAACGTCTTTGTGTGTTTTATGGTTCATGTATGAGACTCGCCTGAAAGGTTTACATGTAATACAAAGGCACTTAACGTAACTGACTACATGATGTGATGTTTGATCTTCTAGTTATATTTTTGTGTGCAAATGTGAGTAGCATACCTAGTGTCTGTACTGTATGTATCAATGTAATGGGTAGACGATGGCTGTGTATTTTATGTATTAGGCGGTTGAATACCAAGCTAAAAACTGTTTCAATGTCTTTCTATGATGATGGAACTGGAACATACATGAATATGTGTAGAATGAACCATACATTATTTGTCTCTGCTGTGTGTAAGTAAATAACTTGTCTTGGACAATGAAAGTGGTCAAGTTTTGCATAATGAATAATGAGTGTTGGACTACCGAGGTCACAATGTTGTCAACCAATTCCACTGCTCTATGTTCCCTGTTTTCTACACAACTGTCGTAGTATCCCTCCCCAATCTCCCCCAAACACCCCATCCTATTATGTGTAAAACAAGATGTAACAAGTTTGCCCCACCCACCCACCCACCACGCACACACACATACATACAAACCAAAACCAAAACAACAACAAAGGAAGAAGAGAACAAAAGCAGACAATGATGATACAATTGTCCACTCAAGTATAACTTTATAGAAAAGAAAAAGAGTCTGAAAACCTCTCAACCTCCATTGAGTGTTGTTTGGGTTAGAAGAACACAGTTTGTTTGTTTTTCAATTTCAGAGTGTAATTTGCTTTAGCTTGCAAGTTTGACAAGAAAATCAACTGCAACAAGTGAACTGTACAAGCCCATCAGTGAACTGAGAACAACAAATCAAGTTTTGAAAGAGGCTTTTCTTGAAAAATGAGAATTTCTTTTTCTGATGTTGTCCCAGGTGGTTCCCTCTCACAGTCACACAGCAAAAGATGTCGATGTGAAGTAAGGTTTGACATACATGATGATACATGTGTGTTGTGTAGTGTATGGCACACACATGTGAAATACATGTATGTAGGCCTAGTAGTGTAGTGTATGACACACACATGTGTAGTGTACATGTATGAGGACACTGACACACATGACATATGTGTGTTGTGTAGTAGTAGTATATGTGACACGCATTTGTAGTGTACATGTATGGAACACACATTTGTTGTGTAGTATGTGGGACACATTTGTTGTGTAGTATATGGGACACATTTGTTGTGTATGGAATACATGTGTGTGCTCTGACTCTCTCACTCTCATTCATATCATTCATTGATGATAATTTCTACTGTGATTTCCATATCCTGTATATATTGAATGCTTAGCCTTTGTGTTTTGTCCATGATGATTTTAATAAATTTAACTTTAGAACTGGGCATGACCATGCTTTAAACTGTCCTGTCACTTTGTTTCCATTGTTTATGTGTCCATTTTTGCAGCTGTAAGTTTTATGTCATATTTCGGTTTATCAAGAATTGTGTGTCTTTTGTGTGTTTTTGTATTTACAGGGAAAGGTTGCTGTACCTATCAATCATGTCACAGTTCCATCTTTGTTTTGACTCCTTATGTTCTTATTAATTGATTTTTTGTTGTTTTATTAGTATCATTATCAAATTATTACATTGCTTAACATGTAGTGGTAAGCAATATTTGTCTATTAGTCTTAGTTCACAAATAGTTTACTTCCTTTCTTTCTTTACAGTACGGTAGCTGTTCAAATTGCACTGTTGTTGGTTAAATCAACAATGTCCTTTTAGTACACTCCGTTTTTCTCTCAAATGTTTGAACCAAAATCATGACAATTTGTTAAGTCTGATTTAACATCACATGGCCACCACCACAAGAAACTAGTGACATTGAAATAAGTTCATTTCTTTGACCGACTGATGGATTGGTGGCATTTAAAACCAGTAAATTGAGTTATGATATTTAAAGGAGAAAAAAAGGAAGCTTCTTTGATTGATTTTCCTAGTTCTACAGCATGTTAATCAACCCATCTATCTTACTTTTTTATCTTGTGTTCATCTGCTAGAGATGGTTTATTTATGAACATACTGTTTTGCCTACTTAAGTTATTTAGCATAATTTGTTGTGTACATGTCTTATCTGATGTATCAATTCATTTGCTTGAGAACTTATGATTTGTATAAGCTAGATCCTATTGGACAGAATTTTATTTGACGATGTACAATTTGGTCAAGAGTGCTGCAGTGACGTGAAACATTGTGATTTCATGTTGAAGGCCTACATACCCACATACTGTGACTTGCCTTGTTCAATCAATTGTATGGAAAGAGAGATTTACTTCTTACTTCAATAAGCCTGTCAAGTCTTTCTTGTTACCTTTTGTATGGCATCTTATCTTAGTATGCACAGCAAACTGTATGTATGGTAAATCATATGTTGGATAATGATAATAATAATGTAGATGGTTTTTTAAAAATTAATCTGTACCTGTTTGTATACATACGTGTAGTAGGTCAAGCCATGCCTCATACACACATACATGAACATCTAGCTGATTGGCTACCACGAGTCACAAGCCGCTCGCAGTGGCACGCAGTTTCTCCAATGGCTAGTGGAAGCCGCTCTGAGCGGCATCGTACTAACACTAATCCTTCCTTTGTGAAGAACAAATGTGGTTATAGGCTGAAAATTAGCTGGTAGTGAATCAGTTAATGTATGGAATTGTGTAGGTTATTTTTCTGTTACCCACTTTAAAATGTCACATACAGCTTCCTTTTGGTATCCACAATGCTACAGTATGTGCCATTGGATTGAGAAGTAGATAGATACACCAGGTTATGTTGTGAAGCAATATCTTAGTTGTCACTTTTGTTGTAGTTGTTGTATGCAACTCCAGCTGTATGGCTGAAAACATTGGACGTATTGAAGTAATGTGTTAAAATCAAAATTGGACCTTTAATCATTTGTAGAGTATCCTAACACTTGAACAGTCCTTGTTTGTATAATCTCTCAAAGAGTGTAAAGGTTTGATATTTTCTTTGTATGGCTTAATGAAAATACCCAATAAATGTTAACTGCATCTCTATATTTGTTGTTTGTTGATTTTTCTTCTACTTGTGACGGAGCATTGCCCCTAACGCCAATGAAAAATGTGTTTCTTCCAACTTCAAACTATTTTCATTATTATGACATTGTATTATAATTTCATCATTTTTTAAATCAAATCTTCAGTCCCTTTTTTTTTTTTACTCCTATGGTTTTAGAGTCAGTTTTTGACAGTATCTCCACCTGATATTGATAATATTAATGACCATGACCGAACAGTTAACATTGCACCTAAATAAAACAACTACTCATTACAGATACAGACACAAACACACACAAAAACAAACAGAAACACATAAAAAGTACACACACACACACACGCACACACACACACAAGTAAGGGGAGATCAGTTATAAATGTATAATCTTTCTTTTATTTACATCATAGTTCATTATCGTTGCAAAGCAAAGACACACACGAGAATTCATAACATTTTGTTGTGAGTATGGAAAAGAGGGGTCACTGTACAGTTATCAACAATTAGAAAAATGGAAGTCAAAATGTGTTCACATAGAAGCATTCACAGTTAGGGGATCAACACATAAATAATGTTTAGCAAATGGGAAGATGTGGTGAGTTAAAACATCTCTCTAAAATCACAATGTTTGACACTTAAAATGAGCCTTTCACATGAGCTAAAAATGTAGAGACCATATCAATATCAACAAACTATGTATGTGCATGTAGCTAGCTACAGGGTGAGTGATTCACAGGGTCAGGAACAATATCAATAATATATATGTGCATATCTATTATATGCTTGTCCAGCAATGGACACACAAAATGAATATGAAATAATGAAAGAGGAGTATGAACATTTACACAACTAACTGTTCAAAAATATCTTTTGTACACAACAATTACAAAAAGAGTACACATAATGTTATGGTAGTGAATAATACAGTACAGTATTGAAGCTTGTTTTTTTTGGGGGGTTGCGTTTGTTTGTTTGTTTGTTTGTTATAGTTATAGAGTGATAAAGGTCTGAAGCACAAACATTTCTAGTCATGAAATAAAATAGAACCAAAGTGTAGTGCAAGCTGATACAGTTTTTGTTATTGTTGAAAACTTTTACATCAGTGACGCTGGGCTGCGTCCTAACAAAGCTGTTCAGTTTGTTGAAAACCTTGAAGAAAAACCATACAAGTATTGTTAGGTAGCGTAAGTACTGGGTGCAAACTGTCAGATCATTTCAAGTCAAACTTGAGTCAGCATTCGCCTGACAAGCATAGCTTGGTGTGAATTAGTTGATGAAAGAATACAATGCAATAGCTGCAGTATCTTATTATCTTACAACCAGGATATGCTTCACATTAATGTCCTCCAGTCAAGCCATTCAACTTTCATACCCTGTATTCTTTCTCTCTTATTGTGACCCTGGGGACAAATTCTGCCTGTCCGTGTGCTACTCTTAAAAAAATAACTTAAAAAAATGTCTAAAAGTTAAGTCTAATTATCTAAAAATCATTATTTAGTCTTAGTCATGTATGGCTAATTCTACGACTATTAAAGCACAGTCTAATTTACCCTGATAGATCTGATTCATTTCAGCATTATATTTACATCAACCTAGTATGTACAATGACAACTTGAGAAGACTGCAAACTTTAAGTCATTATACAACATTTTAAAAAGACAACCAACCCCAAAAATGTTCCCGGTTCTGATGAGGAAGTTTAAAAAGCCTAGACAAACACAGAATTCATGCGACAAAAGCTAGCCAGGTGCTGCTTGCTTCTTTTTCCATTCATACTTCTTTAACCATTGCATACCAGCATTCCTCATCAAGTGACATGTCACTTCTGTCATTCTTCACCTTTGTTCTTTCCTTCACAAATCAAACAGTATTTCAGTATCTATGCATGGAATACAACAGTGATAAGAGAGATAGCTATAATGATAGCGATATTCTAAAAATACTCAAAGGTCACAGGGATGTCAGAAATTATCATAAAAACAGTATTTAGAAGAGACAACATAAAATGATAAAAATAATCACATACTACTTAGATATTTTTGTGCAGTTCCTTAATACAATATCAATTAAACGTAAATACTTGTGCAGTCAAATATTGATGCTTAGCCACACACAGATAAAAGTAGAAATCGTAAACTTTTGACTTTGTGCATGTGCATCTACGTGAGACAACATAGAAGAACTAATTCAACTAAAATACAATGTTTGTGTAGTTAGTAAAAAGTGAGTAAACACTGAGACAGACACTCACACACGATAGTAACAGTTTTAACATGAGATGGGGCCTGGATGAGCCTAAGGGAGCATTGCTGAACAGCCAGTGGTGTCATCATTACAGAGGAATCTTGTCATTGTCCATTGTCATATATTTGTACTAATTGGGTATTTCTATTCAAGAGGTATGACAGCCTTTCCGTCATGTGACAAGGTACATGGCGATTGTTCAATAAAACCGAACAACAACTTTCCTCTTGTGGACATCATGCAACTGAACGTAGCCAAGCTCTGTATCCAATAGGTCATGTGGCCTGTAAATACTCCATTAACAGCATAGCATACAGTGAGAAATCAAGGCAGATGAATTCCATCCAGTGTCTGCAGTGTGAAGCTGTCGCTGGACTGACTGCAATGCACACAGCAGTTCTCTGGCCCATAGGAATACGAGTCATTTGATTGTATTTGCACAATGGCAGGAATAAAATTCAGAACGTAAGCCTAACGCCTTAACCTCAGACTGCAGACGTTACACCAACCAACAACAACACCAACAAGCCCCTCCTGTAACCAGGTAACAGAGCTGGGCTGCCATGTCTCTGTAGGTCTCAGTACTAAGGTCTAAAAGTATAAGTGATTGTTCAATCCACCAACCGGCCAACACATTTTCTTTTGTAAAAATATACTGAACATAATGAAAGTGAACGACATAACCTGGAGGCTAGTTTACATACGTTACTCTAGGTCCCCATCGCCTTATGAAAATATCTGATTGAGAAGAATGACGTCAACAACTTGAGTTCTTCACATCCTGTCTGCATTCTATACCTTGTTCTGTCTGCATTCTATACCTTGTTCTGTCCACAGAGATAGAACCACCTACATTAAAAAAAAAAAAAAAACCATTGTGTTACTTTATCACAGATTCCTTGGGTTCTAGACAATCATCATCATCATTATCACTTTTCATTATTATTCATGATTATAATTAATAATGATACATGGCATCATTCTTATCATGCTCCACCGTTCTCCACAGCATAGCAAGCTCAAAGCGATTTACAACAAATGTTATCCTAATTATAATAACTTTTGATTACAAGAAACAAGAGAGGGACATTTTTTTTCTAGTACCGACAAAAGGTGAATAATTTCATTTTGATTCTATACAACATACACACTTGTACTTCAAAGATTTATCTGAAAGAAGAAATTTAAAGTTATTCTAAAGATACACTCTCACTGACAATTTTTACAAAGAGAAAGAGATCAGTGTCCAGTCTTATCGCCTTTGATGACATGACCTCAGGGTTCAAGTAAATATCAGTGGAACAAATGTTGTACAGGAATAGTAGAGTAAATGCTATGCACAGCAGGTTAAATAAGATGAGATGAGAAATGCTTCAATCACAATAAGACAAAGTATTAAAATGAAATCTTTGGTATAACTACTGTGAGATGGTACCTGCGCCCAGTCTATCTACCATTCTACCACTATCAGCACACTCCACAAAGCACTCACTGTAGCAGTCATATCACAAAGTGTCCACAGACAAATTACACACAAGTAGCGACAAGTGTGTAAAAACATAATCTTCTACGAATTCTTACAAGATTAAACTTGTAACCCAAAGTCTTGAAAATTGACATACACATCATTTGTTCAGCTTGATTCAATCGATCCAGATTTTTCTTTAGTTATTCTTGTCTTTCCTTGCCATTAAGTTGGGATAAAAACAGAAAGATTTTAACTTTTACCGATGGGTCTTTTGGAAAAGGAAACAATAGTAAAGACTCCTTGTAGTCAGAGCAACAATTGACACAGCACAACCTGATGGAAATGAATGCAATAAATACACAAATGTTGCTACACAAGATATCAATTGGTTAGGATTTAACAAGCTACCCGGCCTGTGACAATGAATGGGCCTTTCAGGGACAATGTGTGAGCGCCGGCTGACACTGACAGGCTGACCGTGTTTCAGTCCAGTTTCTGGGTATGTCTATTCTATTTCTTCAAGTGCTTTGAGTGGATTGTGGGATAAGCGCTATATATAAATGCTCTTTATTGTGATTATCATTATTTTTAACAGTTTGCAGGTCCTCATTGATTTAACAAAGTATCATCATACATGACAATGAAATGATAGTGGATAACATTGTTCTTGAAGTAGGTCTTCATTGGTGTAGTAACAAACTATCAGAAATACTGACGACATTGAAAAGATGATGGGTACCAGTGGTCTTGGTGAGGAATCCAGCATCCATCCACCTACTACAGAGAAGTCTGACTAACAGGTTGTCATGAGGTCGCAGGTTCGAACTCACCCTGTGCCAGCACCAAAGTTGGTGTTCACTTTGAGTGTTTTTTCAGACCCCATTCTCATTGATAGGTGGGACTGAGCATCTAGTCTTCTCGGATAAAAACAAATGCACACATGGTTCTTGTCATGTATCTTCCCTATGACCAGTAGGTACTCATAGAAACAATAAAACCCTTGATCACGGCAGCCGTGGCCATAAATAACATTTCATTTTTTTAAAAAGCTTATTTCAAGCCCGCAATTACTAAAACATGGGTTATGGTTTCACACTACTCAGGGGATCTAGAATTTGTTCTTCACAGCTCTCTTCATCATAAGTTATCATGAATATGCATGATATAGATACAATTACATGGCAGAGTCCACAACCCATCATTCTAAACATTGTCAGCAGTGGGCATCTTCTCCTTATTCACAGTACACATTCAGCAGTCCTACATAGTCGAGTCGAGTGTACATTTGACACCACGAAATATAATAAGAGGTGGGACCTACAGAGTAACATCCAATAGATGGGGGTGGGTGATGGTCAGACTGACCACACGACCCTTGTCCTTGACCCCCAGGGATTCGAACTCCATTTCGCCTGCTTGGAAGCCAAGTATCTTAACCCAATGAAATGACCAATTGACTACCTCACAGCATAGTGTGAGTGAATGGAATCACTCTTCAAGATGGCCACTCTCAGTCGGCAGTAGTTGACAGTTTGGATCAAGTGAGGCTGACCAGGACATTTCAGGCATGTATGAACATAGTAATAATGAATATTATTTGTTTTGCGTTGAATCCCCATTTCCATGGGTTCGAACGTTCAAAGTTCATTTCAACAGGAAACTGCTCGTACTACATGTAATGTCACAAATGATGAGTACAAGAGGGTGATCAATAATATCACATTCAAACATTTCATAATAAATACACACAATGGGTAAAATAAACAAAATAAAATCCCTAAGTTTGGCTCCCTATGTATCATTGGTTCCTCTCAAACTAATTTGATTATGCAACAAATTAATTTTCTCACAACAGTTCAGTTAACAATATATACTCTACATGACATGCTTTTTTCTTACATTTCCTCTTCTGCTTCTTCGAATATTGTTTCTTTTACTTTCCCAGCTTGTTTCTAGCTATGCAACATTCATTGATTGTATTGGTCTGTCTATTTGTACATGAGATAACATAAACCTCAACATTTCCTGTCTCTACACAAAAGCTCAGTGGCGGTGAACTTAAAATGAAACCATTGACTGAGGATTGTTGTTGTTGTTTCTATTTATACGAGGTGAGCAATCCAATCAAAAAGATAAGTTTTAGTGGGGTCATCCTGAGAAATGCTGCCTTGTCTTCTTACACCGCCATACCATCACATCCATGCTCTCTTTGATGATAATGATAATGATAATAAGTCATTTGTATTCTCTGCTCTCACTATGTAATGGTTCACAAAAGGACGAGAGAATGAGATTGGGCGAGGTGAACTAAACAAACGAACCCAGTCGGCTCGGAGGTAGTGCCTCATAACAAGCACTATTATACACTATTTTTTCTTCCGGTCGACCGTGTCTCAACTCTCCAATTTGAGAAATGCGATTCACGGCTCATTCGAAAGCTATGTTACTTTTCATTTTGCTGCTTTAGCATGGAAAACACAAAACCATGTGGGGCATAGAAAAAAAATGTCTAGACTGGAAAAAAAATGACGTAGTGAATGAGTTAAAACATCACACGTTTCATGGCTGTATGTGCCAGTTGCAGGTTTCTCACACTATCTTCATAGAATATTATGAACAGCGTGGCTAGCATCCTCCAAACCCAGGCGGCAACCAAGAACAAAGGCAGACAGCATCGTTATACTATTTGGCAAACAACATCATCAAAAAAAGCGCACCCTGTGACATACAAATGTAGCCTACACAAACACTTCAGTCACAGGTATGAGAGGAATGTCTTGTCTTTGTTGTGTGTTGTACTTCCAGGAAGCTCAACTCTAAACATCTGGAGAATTATCATTGTTATCACTCTGTGTCTCTGTAATGACGCAGGCATGAGACGAAATGATGAAGGAAAAGGAAAGACACACACATAAAGAAGATAAAAATACAAAGAACGACAAGTTTTTGTAAAAGAATGTGACAATTAACATAGATAGGTCTAGGAAAAGAAAAGAAAAGGGAAGAAGAAACTTAGATTGTTACCATGGTGACATGTCATCATATTCAAAACATTTTGTGTAGTGATTCAAACTTCTATCTTTCAACAATTTTGTTCAGCTTCTAAGGCAAGGTGAGGTGACAGGACTTTTTTTTGGGTGGGGGTTGGTGGGGTGGGGAGAACAATTATCATGTGTTTGTCGATGAACCATCAACTTTGTGTGGGAGCTTTTAGGCGTATGTATGGTGGGGAGAGACAGAGAAAGTGTTTGAGTGAGCGTTGAGAGAGCAGAGAGGAAGTGAGTGATAGACAGACAGTCAGAGAGAGATAGAGAAAGAGAAGGGGGGGGGGGGGGGGGGGGGGCGATATTTT
>JAUELK010032378.1:0-13532 GCA_031471215.1 Gastropteron pacificum | reverse complement strand
GTCTATTAAGACCACTTGAAGAGTGAATAACTCATAACTTGTGCCTGATCGCAACAAACAAACAAACAAACAAACAAACTAACAAACAAACCCGAATCCTAACAGTAACCTACTCTTTCTGAGCCCCTGGCGCTGACCCCTCGATTTCAAACGAGTAGAACCCTAGTCGGCCTAGTGGCGGCAGTGTTAGGAAGTTCTCCCCAACTAGATCTAGATGTTTTTTAGAGAACCAGTCTACACAAAAGCTCACGACAATTGAATTGAACACTAATTTGTGGGCATTTCTTGCATTTTTCCGCTGGAGCCATTTCATGATTGATATTATACATATAATGTGATTGAGACTTGAAATTGGAAATCAATTATTTTCTAAGTTAGATCTAGATCTAGTATCTCTAGAGAAAAACAAATCAGTTGATTAGGAATAAAGAAAACAGGCCATGTCTCTGTGATAAGATTTGATTCCCTTGCTTCCAGTTCATTATAATAATGCCATCTCAGTTGACTGAGTCATTGTCATTGTTTTCCCTCTACAATCTACAGGCATGAAGTCTCTTGATTAAACCTTAGTTAGTAAATATGTTATTTTGTTGTTGTTGCATCTGTATGCTGATTGCTATATATAACTCTGTTGACAGAATGTGATTGACAGACAGCCCTTGTGATCGATTGGCTCTTCATTTTGCCGGATGTCAGATGAAGGGATCTTACTGCTGTAATCTTTATAGTCAAGAAGTAAGTCAACAACAAGTACAGTGAAGATGTCTGTTTTGTCAGAGGACAGTTCCCACTGCACTCCCATGATGCAGGTCTCTTGCAAGTTCTGCCAGGAGGCAGTTATCGTTGCTTGCACCAGTCAGGGACACATTCTTGTCCTGAGCCAGTCTGGACCAGACCTGATCAGCTCATCACCAAAATCATCCAGCACACAGTTCACAGACCAAGTAACTAATGTACACATTCTAGGTAAAGGGATGAAGCTAGCCTCTGTTCAGATGATAGAAGAAAGTTTGCATCAAAACTTAAACAAAAACATCCCAAGTGCTGAGTCAGGCACGCTAAACACAAAATGGCGCTCAAAGACTGTATCAATGGCAGAAATGCCTTCATCTGGAAACATGAATGATTCATCTGGAGAGGAGGACTGTGAGGGCAGTAAGAAAACACCTGAGTTGTTAGGTCCTCAGAAATTGTCAAGGCCCATTAGAGATCATGAACCAATATGTCATGATCAAGCAACATCACCCATTCCAGCTCCAGTGTCTTCACCCTCTGAAGCACCTGTCAGGCTCAGTCGTAGGTCTAAGAGGAAGAGAAAGGCAGCCAAATCGGGACAGTTCCATGATAATGAGTTTGTTGAGAGCTTCAATAGTTACGAAGAGTTGGGGGAGAATGAAGAAGATATGGAATCAAAGCTGGAATGGGACATTTGTAACAGAAAGGTGAATACGACAAATGAATTGAAAGAGCACACTCTCACTCATTCAGCTAGCAACATCAATGTACGAATGTACATTTGTGATGAATGCAACAAAACGTTCAAACGAAAGTGTGACTTGCAGAAACACAAAGTGATGGTACATAAACAGGTCATGAAAAGCAAATACCAAAAGGAGTGCCAGTTTTGTGGACGCAGGTTTAAAAATCAGTCTAACATGAGCAGGCACCGTAAGCTTTGCCAGGGCAAGGATCAGCCTCAACTTAAAGTAAAACACCCTCACACTTTCAGCTGCGATGTGTGCAACAAGGCATTCACCCAGAAGGGTAGCGTAGACAGGCACATACGCACAGTGCATCAAGGTATGAAAGAGCCCCCCAGGCCTTCTAAGAAAAGTTACAGAGAATGTAAATTATGTGGGAAGAAGCTTTGCAACTCCATCAGTCTGCAACGGCATCACAAAGTCTTCCACGAGAAAGATGACCCCCATGTGTGTGACTATTGCGGCAAGTCTTACTACGTGCTGGAGTACCTGAGAGCACACATTAAGAAGAGCCATGGGCCTAAGGAAGAGTTGACCGCCAGCAGGCAGCAGTGTAAGTGTGAGCAGTGTGGCAAACAGCTCAGCGATGCGTCCAGCCTGAGGAGGCACCACAAGGTGTTCCACAGCCAGGACGACCCGCACATCTGTGAGATCTGTGGAAAGTCCTACTACGTGGCAGAGTACATCAGGAAGCACATGAAGCTGATTCATGGTGGGAAAAGCTACTTGTATGCATCATGTGCCAGTTGTGAGAAAACCTATGTCAACTACGGCCTGCCGAGCTCACTTGGAGTGGACATGCTCAGGTCTTGTAAGAAATGTGACATCCAGCTGAGTCAGAAGACGTTCAACAACTACGAGAGTGAAAAGGGGAAGATTGTCGGTGATGATTGCTTGCAGTTTGTTTGTGAAATCTGTGGGAAAACCATGAGCAAGTTTGGAGTGAGTCGACACATCAAGAGTCATCTTGGAGACCGGCGTTACACTTGCGACGTATGTGGCAAGGCATATGCTGTCAAGTCTGCCTTGGTCACTCACAAGCTCAGTCACAGTGGAGAAAAGCCATACTCTTGCAAGGCCTGTGGAAAGACGTTCAGAACTCAGTCTGGATCTGTCTATTGTGAGAGAAAGCATGCAAATGACAAACGCTACAAGTGTGAAACTTGTGGTAAGACATTCTTGATGAAGCAGACTTATGAGATGCACTTCAGAACACACACAGGGGAGAAGCCATATGCCTGTGCATACTGTGACAAGAAGTTCACCTCATCAAGCCAGAAGACAGATCATGAGAGGACCCACACTAAAGAGTACAGAATACACTGCCAGGTCTGCAGTAAAGGCTTTAGGGAAAGGTCCAAGCTCAATGTACACATGAAAGTCCACGCCAAGAGGGACATGGAAGATGTTAAGACTCCCAAACCAGCTGTTCAGCTTGCCCCAGCCATATCACAAGACTCTGTGGACCAGGGCAAGATACAAGCAACTTGTTTGGAAGTGCCGCAGGCACTACTGAGAGCCCCTGAGGTGTCAATTGGAGGTATTCAACAACCTCTCAGCCTCCCTCCAGGACAGGTGAAGAGGCCTGAGCTGATAGATCAGTTCAAGTTCCCTCCCCCTGTGGTAGGTGTACATTTGGGTGTGGTACAGTCTCAGCCCCCTCACCACCTACCAGGGCCCTCTTCTTCACATGAAGAGATGGACAAGTCCAAGCTACCACCTGTACATGTCAGCCTACACCAGCAAGACGGCACAGACAGATCAACTAAACTTTCTACTACACACATAAATGTCAACCAGCTGGAACATTGGCAGCTTTGATTCTGTCGGGGTATCCTTCTCATAAACTGCGCTTGTCCACAGCACCTTTTGAAGCTACTCCTATCCACCACCCAGTGGACACGCCTCTATGCCGTGCAGTCCCAGCTCGAAGATTCATTTATAAAGCATTCTTTTTTTGCACAGCTATAGAGTGTATGGTATTCTAGAATTGTAGTGCCTTGTGTAACCTTTTTATAAGTATAGTCATGTTGGTTTTTTTCTTACTTGTCTGGATCAGTGATCATTCCATTTAAGAGATTCACAAAATGTGTAGTCGTTCATCATGGCCATTATTTGATAAATATATCATTTAAGTTCAACCTGCCTTGCACAGATTTCTCGTACTAGAATTAGAATCTTGAAGCTCCCCCCCAATTATTTGTAACACCCTAACGACAGTGGACAAATTCAGTGTGAAGAAATACATATTTTATACAGCTATCTAGAACTAGAATTACAGATTAAAGGAAAATAAATGGCAAAACTCAGTAATGTTGGTAAACTTGTAAAAACATAAGTTGAAATAAAAACTGTAGAAAGAGGAAACACCCTAGGATAGCCTGCTGTTTCCAACTATTTGGAACCAAACAAAACCCCAAACACTGAGCTGATTTGATCATTGTTGTTTCAGGTTGCTGCTGCTGCCTGGGGTGTTTCCTCAAAACAAGTCGAGACCCAAAATTTCCTCCCTCCCTCTCACTTTGTCACACAAGTACTAAGCGTGTAGGCGAACATTCCCTCCTCTAAGCGTGGTCACAGTACCAGTCATGGATCGGAGTCTGAGTAGAAGTGCGACTGTGCACTCTGACAGTCATGTCCTACAGGTAACCTGCCAGCACTGCCAGGAGGTGGTCCTGTTTGGCTGTGGGCCCAAAGGCCATGTCTTCATCGTTACCACACAGCAAGAAGCAGTGGACACTACAGCCCATGTAGCTGTCACTGCCAGTGCCTATGTCCAGGAACCAACCAAGCCTGTACTGAGGTCTCAACAAGACAACTCTCTGCTTTCAAAGAAGAGGAAGAGAGGTAGGCCAAAGTCTGGAAAGAGCTTTGACAAGACTGCCACAGACAGTACGGGACTCACAAAAGAAGTTTTTGTGAAGTTAGAGGAGGATGAGGAGGAGGAAGAAACCACCGAGAGCCTAGAGGACACTTCACTCTCACAGCCTAACAACACTGCAGAACCAGTGCGCAGAGGCAGACGTCAAATTCAAAACAGTTGCAACAAGACCACAAACAACAGTAAGATAACAATGACGCTGAAGCGAAGCTCAAGCAAAGCCAAAAAAAATCATCACAAGAAGAGACAGAAAGCGAAGAATTTGGATGTTGAGGATGATTTGAAGTGCAAAAAAGAGCATGGAGAGCTCACCTGTGACCAGTGTAACCTCAAAGTGAGTAGTGAGACAGAACTGTCAGAACACCTTCTGTCCCATCAACCAGATGTAGCAGAGGCAAGTTTCACCTGTGATGTCTGCAGTCGGCCATTCAAGCGCCAATGTGACTTGGACAGACACAAAAGGGCAGTACATGACATCAGTGTCAGCCAGGGACAGGAATGCCCTCTGTGTGCCAAACAGTTTTCCAACTCATCTGCTCTGGCACGCCATCGCAGGGTATGTAAGGAGAGGTCAGACAACCATGGCAAACACCGCCACACCTTTACCTGCGACCTGTGCAACAAGGTGTTCACTCAGAAGGGCAGCATAGAGCGCCACAAACGTGCGGTCCACCAAGGTTTGAAGGAGAAGCCCAGCTCCGCCCACACCACCCCGTGCACCTGTCCCATATGTGGGAAGAAACTGTGCAACTCCATCAGCTTGAAGAGACATCACAAAGTGTTCCACAGCCAGGACGACCCTCATGTCTGCGACTTCTGTGGCAAGTCGTACTATGTCATTGACTACTTGCGTGCACACATACGCAGCAAACATGGCCCAAAGGAGGCGCTGAAGCCAAGTGTTCAGAACTGTACCTGTCAGCTGTGTGGCAAGGAGCTTAGCTGCTCAGCCAGCCTGAGGCGGCATCACAAGGTGTTTCACAGCATTGAGGACCCACACATCTGTGAGGTGTGTGGCAAGTCCTTCTCCCTGCAGGAGTACCTAGTGAAGCATAAGAAGAAGGCCCACGGTGGGAAGAGTTTCATGTATGCCATGTGTGAGAGCTGTGGCCAGACCCACGTGAACTATGGCATGGAGTCCTCCCGAGGTGTGGACATGCTGGTCAACTGTCAGCAGTGTCACACTGCACTCAGGCCCAGGTCTATCGGAGGGGAGGACGGGGAGCAGAGCAAGTCTGTGGACTACGACTGCCTGCACTTCTTGTGTGACATTTGTGGCAAGCGTCTGAGCAAGTTTGGCGTGTCTCGCCACATCAAGGGCCACATGGGGGACAGGAAGTACAGCTGTGAGGTGTGCGGCAAGGCCTACATCCACCGACAGGCTCTGATGATGCACAAGCTCAGCCACACAGGGGAGAAACCCTTCTCATGTAAAGTCTGTGCCAAAAAGTTCCGCAGTATCCAGGGGGCCATGTATTGTGAGAAAAAGCACACTGGGGTCAAGCAGTTCCAGTGTGACGTGTGCAGTAAGACATTCCTCATGAAGGCCACTTTTGTGATGCACGCCAGGATTCACACTGGAGAGAAACCCTACGCCTGCACCTACTGTGAGAAACGTTTCACCTCGTCCAGTCAGAAGCATGACCATGAGAGGACGCACACCAAGGAGTACAAGATCCACTGCGAGGTCTGTGGCAAGGGCTTCAGAGAGAGGTCCAAGCTGAAGATCCACATGAAGGTCCACCTGAGAGACGGCACAGACAGCGCTAAGCTACGGGCACTCAACTTGAATGTCCAGCCCCACCCCAATGAGACGACTGCAGCAGCACCTGTGGTTCACCATGCTCACAATCACAACCCTAGTGACATGTCTGCTGGCATGAACATGAACCACCAACACCATCAGGAGGTATTAGACTTAAACATTCATCACCAGCAACAACAACAACAGCATCAGCATCAACAACAACAGCAGCAACAACAGCACCAACAACAACAACACCAACAACAGCAGCAGCAACAAGCTAGGGAGCCCACCCCAATTAACATGAACATCCATGCAGCAGTGGACCCCCGAGAAGCTGTGCCTAGCCCCAGCCTGGCCAGCACACTGCACCACCACATGGGCATCCCCGCAGAGATCCCCGAGGGAAGCCATGCTATCAGCTCAATCAACACGGGGCCACACATGGCCACACTTCAGAGGGAGGAGGTGGACCGACTGGCCACCTTACCTCCCCTTCACATGGCCCTACCCCCTCCACGCCCCTCCACCCTCGCCCCACACCTAGGCTTGCAGCAGGTGAGGGAAGAGATGGACCGGCCCAACCTCATGCCTCTCCAGAACATGACGCCCCCGCCCCCCCACCCCCCTGTGAGTGTGAGAGAGGACGGGGACAGACAGAAACTGCCCATGCAGCATATGAATGTCCATCACGACATGTGGCGGTGAGATGTCAGCATAATGACAGGCTCAATTTTATTAAAGTTAAAGACATGGATGGACACATCTTAAGTGACTTGCGTAAGAGAAAAAGGAGTTGATACCCAAAGAACCCTAAATCCCGACCCTAAACAAACCATTAACAACCCCCCTTAAGTAAGTGACTTGAAATTGTACTTCAGGGATTTTCTCTATTCAAAGTGCACACGTATATATGTAATATTTTAGTCACCCCATCTATTTTGTACCAGTACCATGTAATCATCACCCCAACAAAAGATAACCCAAAACAGATTGTAAAGTGATTTGTCTTCACAATTCATAGATGATCTTATAGCAGCAGCTACGCATACGATTTGAAACGAGTTGTGTTGAAAAACTATGTGCACAAAGTGTGATTGATGTATTGTATTATTGTATACAGAAATTGAAGTTACACAACAACTCATGTATTAATTTTAATACATAGATAGAATGCCTTGTAATGAAAGACTACCTGCAAACTTTGGTTGATCTTGTCAAACTTTGTGTGGAGTTTGTACTTCAGCTGCCACTGCCACACTTGTCTAACTAATGGTGCTGTCCTGTTACGTTGTTAAGGTGTGAACATATTTAAGAGAGTGAGTATTGCCCATGTGCTGTGGTCAACTTTGTGAATTCTTTCACACAAGTTCAAGTACCAGGGCTACAGAAAATGATGTGACAATAGTGACATACACACAGTTCAGTTCTAAATCATGGCTGTAACCATAGATCTAAGTGTCCCAAACATAGGCAGTACCAACTCAATGACTGCATTGCACATAGCCGTTACTGCCATGGCTCTGTAGGTCTATTAGACCAATTGAAGTGAAGAGTGAATAACTCATACCTTGTGCAACAACAGCAAAAGAATGAATCAAAGTGTCAGAGTGATTGTTTAGCGCACACAGTACCTACATTGTACTGGTACATAAAAATGCAACTCTGCACATATAGTAGTACACGTACCACTAATAGTTATAATTATATATAGTACAGGCCTACTTGATCTTAAAACTCTTGTGTGAACGTTTTTACATTTATATGTATGTAAAACTACATGTATTGTAATTGTAACCCAGGTAGCCCAAATTGATTTGGTAACCTGTACTATGTGAATGATTTGATTGTTGTTTATTTATTTTTAAAGACTTTTATATCTGATGTCACTATCAGTTGTATTTCTCCACAAGGATGAAGGGCATTATTGTGTATCCTTCAATCCCTTAGCAGACTTCATGTGTACAGTATGTATAAAATGTAGACTTTGCAACATAATATTATTGTTGAATTTGTTTGTTTATGTTATGAGAAGTCCATTCTTGAGGTTACCATATCATTCATATTCATACCCCAATTAGTTGCTCTCACAATGGAACCTAAACTATGCATTCTTCCTTTGTTGATGATCCACTTCCAGCCCTTGTACAATGTATGCATATGGTGATGCATTCTCTCATGTCCTCAATATCAATATCACCTCTGAGCTAACATATTTTTGTCCTGGATTGAAACCAAGTTCTCTTTTTTCAGTAGGCTACAACACTTGCCTTAGTGATAAGTCACATCCCTTGTGATAGTCTACACCTGACTTTTAGCGACAAGGTTTGACGTTTGTTTGTAGGTGTGTATGTGTAAATGTACTAAATGGCCTCCGTATATTTGTCCGATCCGCCTAAATAGCCTCAATCTTCTTGAAACAGAATATTCCTTATTTTGCTGGCCACCTGAACAATTTACAATCCGGTTTGATGGACAGAAAAGGGCAATGAAAACTCTAACAAGTTTGATTTTTATTATCATTTTTATAGTTCATTGCTTTACTAATACTTCTGAACCAATCTGATTATTTTAAATGTTCATTAGGTTTTTGAAGTCATGCTTTCGCTTTATATTTCAATTCTTAATGGTTTATGTAGGCTAGAGTATAACTATAACTATAACACCTAGATCTAACCATGCAAAGGGCGGAAAATGTTTTGTGCAGCTTACACAAATGATAATAGCAACATAATAGTATTAAATGCACTTCTAACTTTTACTACTTAGTATTAGTAATAGTTCTGTAGATGACGACACAAGCAATGCTCCAAACTTTCTTAACCTTTCTAAGTATCCTTTTGTGTAAAAACTTGATTGCCTTAGTAGTAAGTATTAGAATTAACCTATAGCTTCCAGGTTGCTAATCAAGCAAGTATCTTTTAAATTGAATGTGCATTCTTTGTTGCATTCTTTTTACCATTGACTTCCCTTGCTGCAGCAATGTATTCAAAGAAAAGAGCCAGAACTGGTTTTATACATCTGCTGTCACTATTCTACAATGACTATGGGTCTTTCCCCCCACTTTTAAAAAAATGCTTTACTTACACTTACATTAAAGTACAGAATACATTTGACTGAAGGAACCTTACCTTTATAGTTACAGTAGGCGCAGCTTATAAGAACGGTCCCCATCGAGAGCGAAAGCGTTATTACTGAAATGTTCTTATATCCGATGTTCAGTTTTTGAGCCAAAATCAAGGGTTGTAACTGAAACTCAGATTTCAATGTTTTGAAGTAAGAAGGGGACTGTATGCACGTTCTCGATTGGTCACTATCAGCCTTGACAGAGAGTTGAGAAATCTACTTTTTGGAGAACAGTCAGCCGTTCGTATTATATCATCCGAAGTAACGTTCTTATCTGGAGTGAAAATAGAGAAATAATTTGGTCGCCCGAAAAATCGTTCTCATAACTGAAGTGTTCTTTTATCCGACATTCTCATAGCAGCGCCTACTGTATATTCATGCTGTCAAAAACCTCTGATTGGTTCAACTACAACCCTACTGTTGTTATGATTGGTTAAAAAAAGTGAGAAGAAGGAAATATGTGTATAGTTAGTATACCAATAATCCATGTTTTGTTTCCTATCAACTTCATTCGAATTGAATACATTGTATTATTGTACCATAGATTACACAATAATCAATAATGTACTTGCATGTACAGATGTGTTAATTTTTATTCCATGGATATTTATGCAATACATGTATTTCTGTATTTCTCATTGTTGATTTTATTTATACATATGTAGTTCAATCTAAGGATAATTAAATCGGCAATGAATTACCTTCATGTTTCAGTTTCCAAAACAACTTATATAAAACAGTAGACATATATTATGGTTGATTGTAACAACAGCCTGACAAAGTTGTTGTACATGCAATGTGTATAAAAAAAGACATTTAGAATAGTTGCATAATGGACAATACTTTTTTTTGAACTTGTAAGTATTAAGGAGTACTGGTGTTCATTGATATTATGGTGAAAAGTAATCTCTGTTATTTTCCTTGAGTTGTGAGTGAGTAGTGATATTGTACAAAGCTGACATTTAAAAAATAGATCAACATGTATTTCTGTTTCATTCATGTAATTGTCTAGTACTAGTATTAATAGTAAAGAGTGCCTCTTGGATTGATAACTCTTCCTAAATGTGTACTGACCTGTACAACCCCTTAGAACACTTAGATTCAGAGCACAGTACAATACATCATGATGTAATAATAGTTCATGTTTTTTTGTTATTGCTTTGATCATGTCCTGTAATATTAATAAATCTAATGGAAGGTTACCAAGTACAGGTAGGTTTACAATTCATTGTACTGTAAATGTAAAGCATAAACTCTTTATCCTTCATACCAGAAATTCTTGTACATGGTAGGCTCCTACATGTAGTAATAAACGTTCCACAATTTAGAGGACTTTGTTTAACTTAAACAGGGAAAATATCATCACATAGTAGTGTGTTGAATTATATGTAGTTTTGTGTATATAAGAGTAAGAGAATTGAGACAAAAAGTTTGATTGGAAACTACATATGTAATGTAAGTGTTAGTAAAATGCTGTAGTTAGGTTTAGTTGTAGAATTTTAAGATAATGAAATGAAACAAATATGTAGTTTTGTGATCCGAAGAAAACTGTCTCTCCACTAATAATTGATATGTTGCAGTTCTAGTTGTATAATGTTATGTCATGTATTGATTCTATTTCTATGACAAAATCCCTTTCATTGCATGATTTCTCCCCAAAAATCAGTTTCTTCCATATGATTTTCTTTGCTGCTGTATTTTACATAAACTTTATTTACACATCGACTACACAACTTTTATGAAAATTATGATCTTCATCTGTACAATTATTTACAATGTTCTCTAACTCAGTATGTGTAAAGTACTCAGTATGTGTACTACTACTAGTACTACTACAGTACTCAGCATGTGTACTACAGTACTCAGTATGTGTACTACAGAACTCAGTATGTGTTAAGTATAAAAGTATAAAACTAAGATTTTTTTTTAGGCTATCTCATCATTAATAATAATATTAATAATAATAACTGTTTATTTATACCTCACACTTACCCCACACAGTGGGCTCAAGGCGTACCACAACTTAAAGCACAATAGATCATACATATACTAACAAACTTACTTTACATTTCATTACAATCACAGTGGTCATTCATTTCATATAAGTATAAGTCACCAATCAAAAGAAGTAATTTTCGTACACATTACAATACTAGCAACAGCACCAATGTGTCCTACAGCAAATACTTTGTGAAAAGGTGGGTCTTGACTTGAGGTCTCTTTTAAATTTGTTAATGTCCCTTTCTCATCTTACGTTTTGGGGAAGGGAGTTCCAAACTAATGGGCCTGAAAAGGTGAATCCTCTTTCACCCATTTCTTTTTTATGAAAAACGAGGTGTAGACACTTAGACAGTCAATTCATCTTAATGCATGTAATCATGTAAACGTGTGTGAGGGAAAATAAGTTCTTGAATATAAGATGGTGAATTACCAATTGTACTTCTAAAGCAGTGTTGCTAATTTGTACTCAATTCTGGACCTTCAATTCTAGCCTTGACTGGCAGTGGCAGCCAGTGAAGTTCCTTGATGAGGGAAGTTACATGCTGAAGAAATGTATGATGATCGTGGTGTGTTTTTGTTGTAACCAATATATTATATTTTATACTTAGTTTACATACTAATACTATTTTACTTACCAATCAATCAACATGTGCACTTTTGGCCAATGATGAATTGAATAAATCAATTTAATGTAAAAATGTAAACATTTCAATTTGTCAGTATTAAAAAAAAATTAGTTCTGTTTGTCTGTTATAAATGTAATTGTTGATGTTACTGTATCGTGTATCTTTACCTTAATAAACTTCTTAAACATGTATTTGTGGAGGTGCACCATTTGTCAAAAGCCATTATTATTACTCATACACCATACTACTAGTAGAAGTGCAAAACATTATCATTTTAATACACATAAGACATGAAATAGTGATCAGGTAGGAGTAGTATGGCTACGCTACACCTCAATTTTGAATTTTTCAGCCCATTCTTATAATAATATAGCTCCTCCCCTGCATTCAGGACTGTATATTGTGAACAATTGTCAAGTGCACCAAATAGTATTATAGGCCTTACAAAAAATGCGAAACTTTTGTTTATCATCATCAAAGTATTTTTACAATGTTTTAAAGGATGATCTTGTAAAATTGAGTTAGGAAAGGTTTTGAATTTGAATTTTGTTTGACATATAATCTATGTCTTCTTTTGGCACTGATTCACAGATATAGATCTAACCTTTTTGTGTTGAGTATGCCGTTGAACCCAAACAAAATAAATTATAAATCACACACACACACGCACGTGACAAAGTCATCTGAGTCTGAGATGGGAAACAAACAGTAAACTAGTAAACACACAGAATGCACTCTCTTGGTGAAAGTGAAAGAGAAAGTTGACAGCTAAAATTAAAAATGTACAAACATGTAGGTCTCTTCTAGTTATAACAGTAAACCAAACCATTGCTTTTTGTACACCGACCCCTCCAATACCATAGAGGGCCTACTTTCACAGTTTTCTCCAGTCTACTGTTTACTTCAACTTCAACCTAGGTACCAGTACCTCCTCCCCTCCTTCTTCTTCTCCTCCTCCTCATCATCCCCCCCTCCTCCTCCTCCTCCTCATCATCATCAACAACATCATCAGCATCATTAACATCATCATTAACATCATCATCAACATCATCATCCCCCTCCTACTCATACACCTCCTCCTCCTCCTCACCATCATCATGATCATATCATCATCTCGTGTGAGGTCGAAGTCAAATTGAGAACATGACCTCAATCCCTTTTTTCTGTCAGTTGTCAACTGCCCTGGGTATATTACTTAAATGTAGAATGTAGTACAGTACTAGTAGGACAAGGTCCCTACGTGACCTCTACATTCTGTGTCCTTTTTTTAATTCTTTACCAAACCTTGATGTTATCTTTCCATGTCAGTCGTTGTCTTCCCATCCCTCTTCTTCCGTTCCTTTGTTATTATGTGGCCTCATTTAAAATCTTAATAATGTTCTGTGCAAACGGTGTTGAGCACTCTGTGATTCAAAGTCAACAATCCGGATACCCTTTTCGTGGGGCAGTTATCATCATCATTCCACCATACATGATAGTAATGATACTGATGCATTGTAATGTATCATGTACGTACATTGTGTACTCGAGATGTAGCCTACTTGTGAATGATGTTGTGACTCAGATACGTACTCAGCCTAGTTCTGCAACCGGGGACTGGAGAGCCTTCACAAAGAGAGAGAGAGAGAGAGAGAGAGGGGGGGAGGGGGGGGGGGGGTGTTACGGAACATGAC
>JAUELK010032267.1:0-13532 GCA_031471215.1 Gastropteron pacificum | reverse complement strand
TTTGATCAAGTTAATGAGTCTTGGATGGAAGTACATTTCTTCGAGTGTCCGCCACATTTTCTTGTGATCGACGCAATGGAATGCCTTTTAGTGTGATATTGTGCTTTTCAATAAAGCAAGTGTGAAGATTGGCGTCCACGTCCCGGTGTTTCTGAATTATTGAGCTACTACTTACTAGATCTAGTACTACTAGGCTACTACAAATAATGCATAGTTATTGAATAGCGGTACGTAGCTCTCCTATGTCTATGGATGGTCCGTTCTAGTCGGCGCCGCCCACCCCGCCCGCACGCTCTAACGCAGGCTTCCTTACTTCCTTGTCCTTGTTCTTCCGTAAAGTTGTATCTAGACCTAGGCTAAAGTCGCAGCCTCAGACTTCTTTTTCTTCTTCCATTCCAGTAAGTTGGATCACTCAGACTTGAGTAGCCTAAGTACTCCAACGCCCATGATTAAAATCTGCGGCTCAGCCTTTCGACCCCTAGGGCCTAGAGTAAAAAATGGTTAATAAAGGGGGAGTTGGGGAAGTAATGAATTGGCTTGCGCAAAGTCTCAGTTGTTGCTTCAATTTAGATTAGAGATCTCTAGGCTAGAGTCTAGAGTTAGAGTGATGATATTGATGTGATGTAATGAATGGTAATGGACACCCTAAGCCCTTTTTTACTAAGAGCTTCTGACTCTATCGGCCTTCTGAACGTAGCAGCTGACAATGTATAGATGTAGATCTAGAGGTCACTTCTTAAAAAAGAAGACCTTTTTTACCATTAGCAAGAGAAATGATTTTACTAAACTCCAAGCCATTTCAGAGAAAAACGCTATAGAAAATAAATGTGAGGACGAGGGGGCCTATCTTTTTTTTTGTTTTGTTTTGCCATTCTTCAAAGAATGAGGAATACTTTTTAAAGTTTATTGTAAGTAAGTAAGCACACAATTTGTGATAAAAGTTAGGTAATCTCTCAAAACAAACAATACATTATAATGTGTAGGTTTTCTATGTAAATAGATAGATAGATACAGACTTCATTTCTCTAGGTTTTGCTGGTCAATGTACAAAATTGTATAGTACTCTCAAGTTCTATTTATTGTAGCTACAAAGAAGACCAACCCCCCACAACATCAATGACTGATGTCTTTATATGACACACTCATCATAAAACATTGTGGCCGGGTTTTCTTTCTTGCAATGTCAGTAGTCAATGAAATTTTACTTTCCTTTTTTTAAAAAACTAATATCATCTAATTCCATATCTTTACAAAAAAAATCGACTTTATTTTTCATTTAAAAAAAACCCCACAATGAATAAACAATTTATTTCTTAGATTGATGCTAAGTTCAGCTAACAGTCACTGACTTTGCTTTTTCGTGAGTTGTTTCTTACATTAAAAAAAAAAGACTTTAAAAAAAGAGCATAATACATGATCTAGTGTTGAGAATAAAATCGTTCATCATTCAATCAACGGGGTTCAAAACACACGCATAGACCAGGCTTTAGAATCAAGTGGGCAAGAAAGAGCAGACACACTTTTCAGATTTTGTCAAGACTCTAAAGTCACAGTCACATGAATAAATTACAAAAGACCAGACGCAAAGTTCAAATATATTTTACAAGAGAGGGCTACTACCGCATTCTCTCAATCACTTGTTGTAGCTGTTGTTGTTGTTGTTGTTGTTGTATCATCCTTAGCAGAATTATTGCTGTGATAGTAAGATGAGCCCATTGGAAGAATTCGATTTTATAATTGATAAGATAAGACAAGACAAGGTGATTCTTTATAACTCCCCTTGAGGGTAAACTGGCTTCACAACATTCTGACCACATTCAGATGATATAAATAGGCCTATATAAAAAGATTTTATACAGCTATTTTTATAATTAATACCGTATGGGACAAGCTGGGCAGGCCCATGTATGTATTATGTCAGGTGTCTTAACGTAAACGTACATCAACATGGTTCATTGTAAGTTTCTAACACTTTGCCACTACTACACCAGACAGTTCCATTCCAAGCTAGATGAAAAGTCATGCCACATGAAATTTCAATAAAGCTTAAGAGACGACAACAGAATCTTATCAAATTTCAATGAGACTGCGAAATGACGGGCACGTCTCGTGAAATTCCATGAAGACTGAAACGACAAACTGAGTCTCGTGAAATTCCAATGAGACTTCAAAATGACAAGAAAGTACAGTAAAATTCCATAAAGATTTCACAATGACAGCAGAGATACACGAAACTCCGCACAGACTTAGAAATGACACACAGAAAAATCAATCATTGTTAATATTAATTGTAAATTCAATGGCATGGGAAGACAAATAGGCCTAGAGGGGAGCAAATAGCATGTGACACACCAGTGACACATGCACGCCTACACCAACTCTAAACATGGGTCGTTTCGCACACCTGATCTTCATACAATAACAACAACAAATGAATGTTTACTTATATAATATATCATCTGTGTAATCTATTGTATTACAGAATCTTTCCCATTCAATGAAGCAATCTGGGAACAATCTGAAATAGTTTGCTACATTTTCATATCATACGTTATACTCACACTCAGCCAAATGTTTACGGTACATTTCAAACCTCATTCTGTACATAACCATACAACCATGTAGGTGAATATATACAAAAATACAGAGAATACAGGAGGCATACAGTCCAAGCTGATAAATGTTCTTAAAGTCATGTAGTGTACATGACATCCAAAAAAACACTTTTACACAGTTCAGCAATTTCGTCCTATAGAACTTCCATTTTTTGTCAACAAGATTAATGGTAGCGCAGCCTTCTTTTATAATTAAGCTTGGAAACGAGCGAGAAGTAAAAAGTAGAAGTAGATATATGAACAAACAATTTTTCACGTGAAGTTCACTTCAATTTAGTCATAAATGTAAAGAAAAAGTCAGGTTAAAAAATAGACAGATTTCATTTCCTTTTTCAGCCTCTCTGGTAAATTCCTTCATAGTTTGTATTTGTAAGTATAAATCATTTTTTTGCAGCTATTTGGAAATGTTGGAAAGTTGAGAATCTATATGAATTCAAATGTATGTAATGTATGTGTATGTTAAAAATCACAACCAATGACAGAAGTCACTTTGCATATTATGATGTAAATGTGTATGTTGTTTGGTGGCCAATCGTGCATTGTAACCATTTCAAAAGCAAAAAAAAAAAAAAAGAAGGAAAATCTTGAAATACAGGTGGCGGAATGGACAGATTTCTTTTCTTTTTGCATCAGACAAAATATGAACTTCGGGGGTTTAAGTGTTTGGACATAGTAGCTTAGCATCCACTAAACAACAAAAGTTATGAACAGAGTTTTTTTCTTTGCATTAGACAAAATATAAACTTTAAGTGTCTTAGTGTTTCCACATAGCTTAGCATTGACTAAACAACAACTGTTATGAGCAGAGCTCTTTTTCTTTGCATTCTTAGACAAATCATGAACTTTAAGTGTTTTAGACATCGCTTAGCATCGGGTAAAATCAACAACTGTTATGTTCAAGAATACATGATGATAAATTCACAATAAAATACACAATAGTATGCACAAAATGAACTCACTTCAACTGTAAAGAAGGAAAAAAAATGAAACCAAGGAACATCAACAAAATTGACTTGAAAACACGCTAAATCCCTTGTCAAGGATTATGGGAAAAGAACACAACAATTCTGGCATGATGTGAAAGCGGTGAACAACCTTGTGAAAAAAAAAGAAAAAGGAAAAAAAACAATTGGAAGAAAACAGAAATCAGATTTTTGACGAGTGAGACAAAAAGCATGAATTCATTGTTTTCATTATGCTTAGAAGAAGCTGCATAGGTTTGTCATCAGTAGAGCTGTAAGTCAAAAATACAAAAGACACTTCTTCTGTTCTGATAAGGATGGACACCAGTGTGTTTTTGTTTGTTTTTAGTAGAGTTTTACACAACGATCAAAGTGTTACACACCTATAGAAGTTTTACACACCTATCAAAGTGTTACACACCTATCAAAATTGTACACACCTATCAATAGGGGGCCTATCTATATTCTATTCATACTAGTGACCGCTGAATGTTTTATCACTGAAGTATTAAACTTAACCTTAAACATCTAGATATCTAATCTTGATCTAATTGTGTTAGTGTTAGGGTAAAAGTAAAAGGAATTTAAGTGACTGTCTAAGCTCGATATTGGTATGGCATATGTCCCTGGGCGTCTGGATTGAGAAGATGCGGGTAAGGTGCTCGAAGGGAATGTCAACTAGGCCAAGTTTTGCCTCTAATGAAAATAGACAATTTTATGGTAGCCCTTCTCTCTGCTAGCGGTTTCCAGTTAAGTTGTACTATGTTGTCTTTTGTACTACCATGTTCTATAGCTTATGAATATTAAGGACGAATCTGGTGGCTCTTTTTTCTACTCTTTCCAAGTCGTCTATATGGGTTTTTGATGGTGGGGGTCCCAGGCCAGGATGAAAGCAGATACAAGCTTTTTTGTTGCCTCTACATCTTGATGTTCGGAGTTGTCCGATTCTTCTGAATTCTAGATATGAAACCTTGCTCACATGATTTATTTGAGCTTCCATTGACAGGTCACTGTCAAGGAACATGCCCAGGTTTTTGGCTTTTGAAGAAAAATCAACCTTTTCATTGCCAATTTAAATAAATGTGATCAATTTCAAGAGCATTTATCTTTAAGCTAGTTGAACAAACAATTATCCTCGTTCATCTTTAGCTTATTTGTTGTCATCCAGTCCTGCACAATCTCAATACATGTTCCAACGTCTTCAATCAGACTGGACAGCTGGTTTGGTTTGGCAGCTTTGTAGAGCTGAGTGTCATCTACGTACATATGGTATGGCATGAAGTGATTTCTTGAGTGATGAAGGGTATAACGAACGGCCACCCTAAGACATAAAAATAAAAATAAACAAAAGACTCCTGTAAAATCTAAACTGTATAGTCTTTTAGTAGATCCACAAATTGTGGAATTGAGTCAAGTGCAGCGGGCGACCTTAAACTAGAGCTCTATCCCGAGCTGGGATTGTCTGCCAATGCCAGAGGCAAGGAATTATATTTTCAGTGTGGCGAAAGTGATACGGCCGGTCCGTTGTTCACTTTCACTCGATTGGGGCGTTCACTTTCCGATTTCACCGTGAAACTGATTCATTTTATCCACTATTTGTTTACTTAAACAAATAGCGTTTCAATCGGGACCACAAACTATCATTCACTTAAACTTTTGATGGGTGATATCAGCAATTTCGATACGATATCAATATTTTTTCACATGAAATATCGATATTTTTCGATGTGTAAAATTTCATATCGATATTTAAAAAATGATGAGGAAAGCGTGGGCGAAAGTATGTGACCCATTTTCTTGTCAAATTCTAAAATTTGGATGTCTGATCAACCAATGCGAAATTTTCCTGAAAATATGTATTTTTTCCGAAACGTGTTTTAACATTTTGTTTAATGATGCTATTTTGATGGGGGAAAAGGCGTTGTACCAAATATCGACATTTCTCTTAATGCTTCGATACGATATCGATTTCGATATGCCCACTACTACTTTAAGCGATTGTTCAAATAAAGCGTGTTCACTTTAGACGGACTTCACTGTATATTTTTTTCCCGCAATTTCAGATACAGTCATGACTGAACAGGACAGTCTGTCAGAAGTGAAGCTGGAGCCTCCAGAACACGTTGATGACCCCCAACCTTATGTCTACATGGATAGAGATGATGTTCCATCATCATGGTCACCACAGCATCACAGTTTTCAACATGGTAGAGTGCCTGAAGGTTAGTTGTTGAGTTTGGATACTATATACAATACAATGTACTATGTACAGAGGAGTGTTTGAGTGTAAGAAGTCAAAACATTTAAAAGCTGCTCTAATTTATTAGTCTTTTATTAAATTAAGCCCACATACACTCATACAGTATGAGTATGTCCCACAAAAAACAACATTAATTTTTTTTAATTTATGATTATTGGGCAATGACAGACCAGATTCATTAAAAAAAGCGTAAATTCAAATTTAAAGATTGGGAAGATATATATTATATTTTGGTACCAAACAACTGTACTTGACACCCAATAAATTGGATCAAGTAAAATGCTATAGTGATAGTGGACATGTTTTTAATTTATACCCTCTAAAAATGTTAACTTCTACTTCTTCTTCTAGATCTAATATCCAAAATTAAACAGTCAACAGGACACACTTTGAAAACTATGGCACACCAGATTCTAATATGATTGTATAGGTCAAAGAGTTTATTTCACAATTTCAGATACAGTCAAGAATGAACAAGACAGTCTGTCAGAAGTGGAGCTGGAGCCCCCAGAAGGAATTAAAACTGAATCACAACCGTATGTGTACATGGACAGAGATGATGTCCCATCCTCATGGTCACAGCATGACAGCTTTCAACAAGGTAGAATGCCTGTAATTAGTTGTACCAGATATCTATTAATTAGTTGTAAATATCATGCAACTTTGACTTGAAGGTAAACAAGGTACAGACAGCAATGGCTGTAATTTGTAAGGTTTGCAGCAAAAATTGTTTGATGTAAAACTGACCTCAGTGTTTCTCCTCAGAATTCGTTGTAGAGAAATTTCAAGGACATATTTGTTGTCCATTAACTCTGACAAATTTGTGTTCTCTTTTATCTAAGCTGTCTAATAACATGATTGCACTCATCTCGCGAAAACGTTTCAAACAACTGGCATGGATGGACAGAAATGTAGCCCGCTGTAGATTTAAAAGAGTGTTTTCATGTTTTACACAATTAAACAGAATCTAGGTGGATTTCATAAATTGGATATGATTCCTATTTTTGAAGTTGAGATTTAATTAAGCCTGTTTCTTGTTCATATTTTAATTCACTTTTTAAAAATGTTCCTATTATCTTTTTCTTCCAGGATCCACAAACGAGGCAGTGCAAGTCAAAAATGAAGAAGAAGAACCTTTTCATAAAGAAATTGACATAGGACCAGTTGAACCGTTTGAATTCAAAGCTGAAATGAATGAGGATTTTTCTGATGTAAAATCAGATTTGACTGAGTCTTCAGAAAACCATGATGATATGACAAAGAATTTATCTGATGTAGAAAGTGAATTCAGTGAGGCTTCTGAAGATATCACAGACATAAATAAACAAAGGAATCTTGTAGAACCTGAACCGAGTAGACGTTTAGAAGATCCAGAATTTGTGGAAACGAGCCAAGAGTCAAGTGAAGGTAGACATGATCATCTGAGTATGTCTATAGAAGACCCTGCTTGTGTAATGAATCCATTGTTGCCTGGAGGAAAAAGTGAAGAGTCTTCAAGTACAAGTAGTCAGACATTCAGACATGGTAACAGAATCTTGAAATTCGAGAAGATGGACCCAGAAAAGTTGAAGCAGTACAGATGGATTCGTCTGAATGAAGCTCCGAGTCAGAAGACAATCCAAACAGGAAAGAAGCCAGATATTTTTGTTGTTAGTGCTAACGCTGGAAGTAGTTCCAGTTCCACCAAGTTGAACGATATCAATGTCAGTGGGAACATGTTTTCAAGCAATCCTTCTCTCTGTAGACATGAAGAAACCCACACTGGAAAAAATGAGAAAACATTCAAGTGTGATGTCTGTGACAAAATGTTTTTAAAGAACTCTACCCTTAAAAGACATAGAAAAGTCCACGAAATTGTGAAATCATACAAGTGTGATGTCTGTGACAAAATATTTTCACATGGCCCAGCCTTGCGTGCCCATAAAAGAATCCACACAGGAGAAAAAACATACAAGTGTAATGTCTGTGACAAAATGTTTTTAAATAACTCTGTCCTTTGTAAACATAAAAGAATCCATGCAAGAATGAAATCATACAAGTGTGATGTCTGTGACAAAATGATTTCAGATAGCCCAGCCTTTCATATCCATAAGAGTAACGGAACCCACACTGGAGAAGAAACATTCAAGTGTGATGTCTGTGATAAAATGTTTTCAGATAGCTCTTCTCTTACTTTACACAAAAGAACCCACACAGGAGAAAAAGTGTACAAGTGTGATGTCTGTGACAAAACATTTTCAGCAAACTCTAACTTAATGGCACATAAAAGAATGCATACAGTAGAGACAACATTCAAGTGCAATGCCTGTGAAAAAATGTTTTCAGATAGCCATTCTCTTACTTTACATAAAAGAACGCACACAGTAGATACACCATTCAAGTGTGGTTTCTGTGGCAAAATGTTTTTGCATAAAGATGATCTTTTTAATCATATAAGAACTCACACAGGAGAAGAAAGGCCATACAAGTGTGATGTCTGTGACAAAATGTTTACAAACTTGTTGAGTCGAACAGAACACAAAAGAACCCACACTGGAGAAAAACCATACAAGTGTGATGTCTGTGACAAAAGCTTTTCAACAAGCTTTGCCCATAATGCACATAAAAGAACCCACACAGGAGAAACGCCATACAAGCACAAGTGTGATGTCTGTGGTAAAATATATGCCACAAGCTGTGGCTTTGAGGCACACAGAAGAATACACACAGGAGAGAAACCGTACAAGTGTGTTGTCTGTGGCAAAACGTTTACAAGTAGCTATGGCTTTAACGCACATAGAAGAATGCACACAGGAGAGAAACCTTGAACATAATAAACATCAGATAAAAGAAACATTACTGTCTCTTTGAGTTGGCAAATGTCTTTGTGTGTGCAACAATGATGAATGTGTGCTTGTTGTTGTGTACATGATGATCTAGACTGGTTGTTTTGCCTTTTCACATGTATGTACATATAAATATATCTCAGAATTCCGTAAAATTATATGAACCATTGTAAAAATTTCATGTTTCACAAATATTATTTTTCCAAATGATGCCAAATTCTCATGTCGGCCTCCTTCCCTTCCCCTCCTTCTACACATCTCCCCCTTTCTTCTTCCCTTCCCCCTCCTTCCCCACATCCCCCCAGTTCTTCTTCCCTTCCCCTTCCTTCTCCCCCTCCCCCAAACAGTCAGTCTGGAACACCTCATCGGGAGTCCCGTCTTCCACAAAGGAAGACTGGGAATCCTGATCAGGAAAAAAGGCAACCCTCTCTGTCCACCGAGAGAGTTGCAAATCTCAACAAGAAGCAGTCTCACCTAAAGGGGACGACTGCCTCAAATAAAGAGGCATGGTCCTCCTCCTCTACGGGGAATAGGTCTGTGCCAACAACACCAGTAAAGCATGGAGGGCTAAAGAATGGAGCAAAGCCCTCCTTTGCTAAGAATATTTGAATATTTTAACAAATGTCAATACTCCAATGGAATATAAGAAGCTTCAAAAACCAATATTCTGAACTATCTAAATTAATTGTTGAAGAAAATCCTGAGATTGTCTGCCTCCAAGAAACAAAGTTTTCAGAGGAGGCAGCAAAAACTGAAATTAAAACTTGTACACATTTCCACCACATCTATGTTGAAAAGGACAATGCCTGTGGTGGCACATCTATATTCGTGAGGGCCAAACTTCAAAGGGAAATTCCCTTAATTACAAATTTACAGGCTAAAGCAGTCCGGGTGACATCACATAAAAATCTAACCGTGTGCTCTGTCTATATCCCACCAGATTATAAGTTTAGTTTAAATCAAATCACTGACCTTGCTGAACAATTACCCAAACCCTACATCATGCTGGGTGATTTCAATTCACACAGTGTGATGTGGGGAAATTCTTATAGTATACAGATAAGAAAGGTAAAATAATTGAAGATTTGTTATTGAAATCTGGGAACACAATTTTTAATGATGATTCCCCAACCTACAATGACCCCCATACTTTAAATCCATCGTCTATTGATTTAACTATATGTAGTCCATGTTTGTTTACAAATTACAGTTGGAAGGTACTGGATGATCATCATGGATCAGACCACCTGCCAATTTTTTTTTACAACCGTCACTTCCTCAGACACAATCTTTACTTCCAAGATGGAACTTTAGAAGGGCAGACTGGCCTTCTTTCGTTTTGGAGTGCAAAACTTATTTAAACGTAAATACTGATATCTTAGAAAATGAAGACTTTTTAAATATTCTAACTGATATATCAGAAAAATATATTCCTAAAACTTCATCAAAACCCAGGAAACATAAGGCCTGGTTTGATGAAGACTGTAAAAAGGCAGTGATTGCACACAAAAAAACGGGCCCTCAATAGATTCGCCACCACAGGAAACCACAACGATTTACAACAATTTAAAATCCTTCGAGCAAAATCTCGAAAGATCATTAGAGAAGCTAAAAGAAATTCTTTAAACAAATATATATCGAGTATAAATTCCAGAATCCCCATGAACAAGGTATGGAAAATTGTAAATAAACTTAAAGGCTCAAATAGAGAAAGCATTAATCATATTAAAAATTCAGACGGCACATTTGCCGAATCCGAAAAAGAAGTTTCTAATTCCATTGGAAGTAAACTGGCAACAAATTCCTCATCTGAGAATTATTCCCATGCCTTTCAAAACGAAAAAAAAAAAAGGCCGAAAGAAAGATTTTAAACTTTTCCTCACCATTTGAGGAGGAGTATAATACGCCATTTGGCTTAGCAGAGTTGAAAACATGTATTTCCAAGCTGAATGACACAGCTGCAGGACCAAATGAGATTCACAATAAAATCTTATCTCATCTTCCTGAGGAATCTCTCAACCTTTTATTAAAAGTTTACAATGATATCTGGACCTCACAAACCTTTCCTGATGATTGGCATGAAACAAACATCATCCCTATCCCCAAACCAGGAAAGGACCACACAAATCCAACAAATTACAGACCGATTGCTCTCACCAGTTGTTTGTGTAAACTGATGGAGAAAATCATAAACAAACGACTAATGTGGTATCTCGAACATAATAAACTGCTATCTGATCTGCAATGCGGTTTCCGTAAAAACAGATCTACAGTTGATCATCTAGTACGTTTGAAGACTTTTATAAGAACTGCCTTCTCCAAAGGAGAACACCTTGTGGGTGTCTTCTTTGACATGGAGAAGGCTTTTGATACAACTTGGAAATATGGAATTTTAAAAGACCTTCATCAAATGGGTTTTCGTGGAAACCTCCCTATATTCATTAAACATTTCTTAGACAACCTATCTTTCAAAGTTAAGGTAGAAAATACCTTTTCTGACCCTTATCACCAGGGGGAAGGTGTCCCCCAAGGGAGCATTCTTTCTCCAATACTCTTTGAAATCAAAATCAATTCTATAATAATCACCATAAAAGCAAACTCTGATGGCTCACTCTATGTAGACGATTTTCTCTTATGTTACAAAACGATGGGAGACATAAACACAATAGAAAGACAACTGCAACTACAGCTCAACCGCCTAACTGAATGGGCCGACACAAATGGTTTTAGATTTTCGCCATCAAAAACAGTTGCTGTTCATTTCTGTTGTGCGAGAAAGTGTATAAGAGACCCCGACCTTCATTTAGGAGGGGAACGAATACAGGTCAAGTCAGAGGTTCGCTTTCTTGGACTCATCTTCGATCAAAAACTATCCTTTCTACCGCATATTAAAGATCTTCGTTTGAGATGCCAAAGAGCTCTTAATGACATGAAGGTCCTCAGCAGTCCCGAATGGGGAGGGGACTCAACAATAATCTTAAATTTATATAGGAGCCTTGTCCGATCAAAAATGGATTACGCTTGTTTTGTGTATGGGTCAACAAGACCATCCTACCTTGGAATGCTAGACCCCATCCATCATCAGGGTCTCCGGCTGGCTCTTGGAGCGTATCGAACATCCCCAGTGGAAAGCTTATTGGCTGAGGCCGATGAGCTCCCACTGAAACTAAGAAGAGAACAATTAGGGCTTCAATATGCTCTGAAGATCAAATCAACTCCTGAAAATCCAGCGCATGACCAAATTTGTAATATCCAGAGACACTTAAAAACCATTTGAAAAACAACCAAATAAAATTCCACCTTTCGGAATGCGAATCGAAACAGATTTAACAGATCTGAACATTCAGAAAATCTCTCGTTTAAAATTCCCTTCATCTCCCCCATGGAATTTCATACGTCCTGTGGTCGATCTGGAGATGACCAAATTTCAAAAATACGAAGCAGACACAAAAACAATGAAAACTGAATTTGAAAAGAATTCTCAAAAATATGCCACTCGCAAATCCATTTTTACTGATGGTTCTAAAGACTCTGATAAAATCGGGGCGGCCGCCGCAGTCTCCCCAGAATAAAAAAAAATCAAAAGATTCAACTGAACAGAAGAGGTTAGTTGATGCTTCTATCTTCACTGCTGAAGCCATCGCCCTCTCGTTGGCCTTAGATTTAATTTTAAAAATGCTCACAAACCTCTTTCGTTATTTTCTCAGATTCTTTATCCTGTCTTCGGTCTCTCCAAAACTTTGATTTGACAAATATGGTCATATTACCCCTGTTGGAGAAAATAAATACCCTGTCTCGACAAAAAGACATTATATTTGCCTGGGTGCCAGGCCACTGTGACATAAATGGAAATGAACAAGCTGACAAAAAAGCAAAGGAAGCGTCACTGCTTCCTCCTCCCAGAGTAAAAAACCCAGTTCCGTATACTGATTATAAAGCACCAGTGTGCCAAAATATATCAGCAAAATGGAACAATCTCTGGGAAACACAAATAAACAACAAATTATTCCAAATTATGCCAAAATTAAAGAAAAGACCGACATGTATGTTACCACGAAAGTATGATACAATCATGACAAGACTGAAGATAGGCCACAGCTCATACACACACAGCTTCCTTCTTCAGGTTCAAGGTGAGGATCCTCCCTGGTGTGTCGGTTGTGATGAACAGATGTCGATAAAGCACATTCTTCTCGACTGCATAGATTTTCAGCAAATAAGAGCAACATATTTTAGATCGCACACAATGAAGAGTTTATTTGAAGTAGTTAGAACAAAAAGCATTTTTGCTTACCCGAGGGAAATAAACTTTTTAGATAAGATTTAAATTATTTATACAAAATATTATTTACACTCACCAACATTTTGAATGTGTTGTCTGTCCTTTTAACTTTTTAACATATGTATATATGCCTGCATCAAAGTTGGTGTTTGGAAATTGAAAAACTGTTAGTTGACGCTTATATGACCTTTTTGTGTCGATAGCGTCGTTAAACAAAACTCAAACTCAAAATCAAACTCATGATGATGGGGAAGACGCAAAACTACCTTCTGTTACACTTTTCCATTAGCCAAAGTGCTTGACCACATTATATTGATTGGTTTCAAACTACGCGTTTCAAACTGCATGTATATCTATACAGAAGGAGGATGTGCTCATCTTCGGATAGGTCAAACCTTTTTCCAGCCCCCCCCCCCCCCCCCCAGTCCACTGTTTGGTTGTCGATCTCAAAAGTAGATAGTAGTTTTAATCTTTACTTTCAAAAGTAGTTTTTAGTCTAGTGATTACCGGGTTTTTTCAAAAGTAGTTTTAGTTTTAGTGTGGTTTAACTACTTTTGAGAAAAAGTAGTCAGTAGTTATTCACTGCTG
>JAUELK010032156.1:0-13532 GCA_031471215.1 Gastropteron pacificum | reverse complement strand
ACCTGTTGTAATTGTATTATAATAGAGAAGACACACAGAAAGTCAACACAGACTGACCTGTTGTAATTGTATTATAAAAGAGAAGACACACAGAAAGTCATCACAGACTGACCTGTTGTAATTGTATTATAATAGAGAAGACAGACAGAAAGTCAACACAGACTGACCTGTTGTAATTGTATTATAATAGAGAAGTCACACAGAAAGTCCTCAGAGACTGACCTGTTGTAATTGTATTATAATAGAGAAGTCACACAAAAAGTCATCACAGACTGACCTGTTGTAATTGTATTATAATAGAGAAGACAGACAGAAAGTCAACACAGACTGACCTGTTGTAATTGTATTATAATAGAGAAGACACACAGAAAGTCGTCACAGACTGACCTGTTGTAATTGTATTATAATAGAGAAGCCACACAGAAAGTCGTCACAGACTGACCTGTTGCGATCCTTGCCATGCAGATAGAGGAAGATGTCCCTCCCATCATTCAGCATGTCTAAGTCAACAAGATCTTCTGTTTCCCGGCTCTCCCCACCTTGAGGTAACACATGCCTAGACAAGAGACACACAGGGTCGGAGTTCAAAACCTGCAATTGTATAGGGCAGGGATTGAATGCTATTTATATGGCTATCATATATATATATATATATCAAGCATGGTGCAAAAGCCATATGAGGTGAAACAATATTCTCTTTCCCAGAGATGTTTCTATTTTAGAGTAGAGAATTGTTTAATTTCAAGCAAGACTGAAAAACAAAAACAACAAAAAACACTACACGACTATTAATGATATGTCTTGTGAAATATTACAATGCAGCATTTTCTCTTAACATTTTTAATGTGGTGCTTATATAATATAAGGTTCCTTATTTGTGACAGAAAATGTTTCAAGCACACCATTCTTTTGCAGGAAACACTATGGAAATCAAAAGTTTACCAGGCTCCTATATCCACACCATCCTCCACGTGAAGATAAAAGTTCTTAGTGTTGTCTAACCCAAAGTGGCCTGGATTGGATGGGTTAGGCTTCTTGGTCTTTGGGCCTAAAACAAAACGAAAACAATTTATTTTTGTACTAAAAGTAATTGTCTCTTTGAGAATAAACAACATGTTGATATCTTGGACAATGAAATGACATCAAACTTAAAGTTGAAAAGTATTGTGTAATAAGAACAGTACAGAGGTCTCCGCCTTAGTGCCCAGGCCCTCAGGTGACAAGAAAAGAGGGCAGTTAGGCGGATCGGACATTTACTCAAATCTCCCTGTTCCTTTTTAAAAATTCGAGGTTACAGCGGTCTATGAAGCAATTCAACCAGCCATTGGGTGGTACAACATGGTGGTCAAGCTCCAGGGCCAATTCCATCGCCTTGACTCTCAAAATCAGAAGATTTAAACGTGCATCCTTCTCCAGTTTGTCTTGAATCCTAATGTAGAGAACTTCATCCACACCCTCCTCATTGAACGGTCTTTTTCTTTTTTGATTTTGAGACAACTGTCCATTGATCATTTATTTTACGGCTTTCATGTATACAGCAGGATATTCTCGCTACAGTGCTCTTGCCAATGGCAAAGAGTTTTCCAATTTCTATAAAGCTTGCCTTTCCGGTCTTCTCCTGCTTCAAAAATTCACCCATAATTACAACTCGCTGCTTGTTGTTGATCTTTTTTCTTCCAACAGCCAGATGGTCTAAATATGATTGAGACAGAAGGATGAGAAAGAACAACGAATGTTCCTCTGTGTCTCAGTCTCAGCAGAGAGTAGATTGGAAAGTTAAACCTGCCATTAATTGGATGGACATTCAATGAGGGCCAATCAGATCAATTCATCTAACTGGCCACTCCTATCAGACCAACAGCGTATTGTCACATTACGCCATTCTTTGTCTTTCGAGGCCTCTTGCACCCGGTAGAATTGCGCAACCATAGACTGGCCAATGTAAGGCATGCATATCATGTTTCACACCTTCGGATTAGTGGAAGGGTGGGCCCTAAGCATCATGTTGGAAACACTTTGCAGGTTTTATTACTCCACCAGAGAGTGCCTGGCGGGCAGATAATCTGCTGTAGCGCTTTGCTAGATCTCTCATCGGGGACACTGTTCACCATCTTCACTCATACTCATATCGACAGGCATTTAAGCAGAGTCCATCAGCGGGCAATCACAGGCTTTTTAATTGTATAAGAAAACTTTGGTACCACGCTAATTGCGGCCGAGACCACTGTTTAAAATAAGAATCTTACACATATTTCTTGTAGGCTACCCGTAATTATCTTCCCCCCCCCCCCAACACAAAAATAGAAAAGAAGAAAAAAAGAATCACTTTTCGTTTTAATCCTTTGAAGAATTTAGATAGGAAACAAGCACTCAAAACAACTTTAAACCATAAAAAGAATTTAAATCATCACACACATGTACAGTGAGGTGAATTAAAATGAAAGGCACAACATAAAACTTTTGAAAATAAGTGAAAAGTACTTACCCCAGTTTCCAAAGACACATTTTGAAAGAATCCATGGGTTTGTGCCCACAAATATAGGCACAGCAAAGTAGACCAGCACAACACATCCAATAAGAGACACCAGCAAGGCACCAACCATCAGGGAGATAAATGTGAACAGGACTTTGAGTAACCACAAGGCCATCATTGACAAGAAATCCATTTTCACCAGAGAAAGGTCCCCCAAGTTGAGGGATCTCTACAAGAAATTACAGCCTGAGGGAAATCTCTGTGCTGAGTGCCAGTAGCGTAATATGTGAGTCAATCCGTTGCGTTGGGCAAAGGGAGGCAGAGAACTGTTGAAAACTTTGCTGCTGTTGTTGTCAAAAGAGACTGTAAGCTGCAGTGCAGGGCTGTAAAAAGAAAGAAAAAAGGCATTGAATTTCTAAAAGAGAACCAAAGACTCCTTAATCTGGTTGACAGAAAAGGCACTAAGGACAAAGACAAGAGAATCTATTTTTTCTAGAGGCCAGAAGGTTGAAGTTCACCCATTATGTTGTTAACACATTATGTTTTTGTGTAGGATGACTAGATCTAGATCTAGATCTAGTTCTAAAATATCTTTTAATCTATAAATCAGACACTTTAGATTCTATAAAAGTAGAATAATAGATCTAGATCTTCTTAATATAACTGTGACTAATAATTCAGTCTAGATCTAGATCTAGATCTAAAGGCTCCTTGACTCCTAAAATAAATTGTAAAATTGAGGTAAAACTGTTACTGTCACTGTTCACTGTTTTAGTAGTGTTGTTAGTTAGTGTTAGAAACTTATTGATCTTTAGAAGATCTACACACAGAATAAGCCACACCTAGATCTATATGACAAGGACACTTGACTTGTGCACCGAAAAGATCAATAATAATAATGACTGACACTGACTTGTGACATCGTTTCAAATGACACTTGAAATATATATATTATTATAAATTATATGGTGTCAGTGCGAGTGTCAGCAGGTTTCTTTATAACTGTATAGAAATAGAAACGTCTACGTGATCTAATCTATCAACCTACGCTTAGATCTACTTGTTGTTGTCAAACAGCGTCAGTTAGATCTAGATTAGTGTCCTTTTCTTCTAGATCTAGCCCTCGCCAAAGAGATTAGGCCTAATACTGACACTGTGACACAGTTCTTTGCTTGACCGATTTTGGCTCAGTCAGTTCAGTAGTCATGGGACTACGCAAGCTGTCAGTGGTCATGTGACCGTTTTCTTTCTGATCCCAAGGCCAGGCACTTGTGGATCTGGAGAGAACGCTGGTCGGCCTATGATTCGCTGAAAATAATAATAATATGCCTAGGTCAGGGGTTGATGTGACTTCTCTTCCAGAGTAGGTAGCCTATCGTGTTGCAAATGTATAGCCTACCTTCGATGTACGTGCTGGCCAATAAAATGTATCTTAAAGTTAAAGTATTTTGATGTAGATCATAGATATACACACCTTCGTAGATTCATTGCGAAGTCACAAAAGCGGCCCCATTTGAAACCTTTGGCCGACAAGTTGGGCTGGGCTGGGTGCCGTGACTCACAGTTACAGTCTCTTTAGTTTTGCGCTACACTATACTACTATTATTGTAATTGTTACTAAATTAATGTCTATTCTGTTCATTTTCTTCTTCTTTCTTTTCCCCAGAGAACTACTCTATCCACTGCGCTTCATTCATTTTCAATAATGTGTCTCTACATTTCTTAATAGGCCTATTATTATAAGTAGGTACATTGCACCTACATCTTACATGTAGATGTAAATGTAATGTACGATCGACAATTATTCAGTGTGTGAGTGTGGCTTCAGTCCCTATTATTCCCACTATGTGAGTTGGGCTATGCGCTCACTCACTGCCCTACCAGCCCTTAGTGAAATGACGACCACAGGCTTCAATGACTACAACACACTTATATAGGCGACGAGAGAATGTGCTCACTTAGCCTGTGGTATCTAGTTACTAGTAGTATAGAATGGCAAATAAAAACGGCAACAAAAGAAACATACTTACAGACACAGAGAAAGACAGATATTCCACCATTTTTACATTTTTGGGCCAAATGAATTGAAACCTCGACACAATACTAATACTAACACCGCACTCATTTTTCTTTCACACACAAGGAGAAAAACAACTGTTTTCATTGAAGTATGTTGATATACAGGAATTTGTTACCAGATCTTTATTCAAAGTATAAACATAAACTCCTGTATGGGACACATACATGATTTTCTTACTAAAATTCGTTAAAAATGGAAAACGGGTGGCACATACAGGGTTTTGTGAGATCGAAAAAAGAATCCTATGTTTCAAGGTTTGAAAAATCAGTTTTTGTTGTTTTGTTGAACTGCAAATTAAGTTTTTTTCAAAACAAGATAACAATGTTATGATTGCCAGACAGTTTGTATAAAACCATCAAATCACGAAATGTGCGGGAAACGAAACATTTTATAAAACGTCGGGTACCCGGTACTTTAAATGTTCCAAATAATTATGTAAACGCCCAATGGTAAAAGACTGATTGTTCTATTAATTGACCATAAGTCATGTCTTGCAGAAAGACATCACTTTTCACAAAAGAAATGACAAATGGAAGTTAAAATCATGAATAAATTGACGAATCAAAGACAGATCAACCACCCTTGTTCTTAGTCGACTTAACTACTGCAATTCAATTTTGGCGGCATATCTGAAGATAATTTGTCAAAGCTCCAAGTAGCTCAAAACAACGCAGCAAGACTTGTTTCTAGGCTTAAAAAGTCAGCATCATCAACACCATTGCTGAAAGAGCTCCATTGGTTGCCAGCCAAGGAGAGGATCGTATACAAAATTGCTGTATTTTGGCATCAACACCATAATTGCTGAAAGAGCTCCATTGGTTGCCAGTCAGGGAGAGGATCGTATACAAAATTGCTGTATTTTGTTTTAAATATTTAAATAACACCTCACCTGAGTATTTACAAGACTTTCTGGAATGTTACAGTCCTAGGCGTACTCTTAGATCATCCAATGATACATCAGTTCTGAAAATTCCTTTTAGAAATTATAAATGTATGGCAAAAGGTCTTTCGACTATGTTGGTCCTTCTAGCTGGGATGATCTGCCAAAGACTTTAAGAGATTCTACTTCTCTCTTAGTTTAAAAAAAACACATGAAAGCTCATCTTTTTAGGAAAGCGTTTCAGTGATATAATTTTGTCATAGTACTATCATAGAATGTTTACCTTGTATAACTTCATGTCATTATCATCTTTTGCGATTCTCATTATTGTATGATGTGACTTTCGTGTGCACTATACTTAGGCTAGGTCAACTCGCTAAATGTCATAGCCCTGATCTTTGTCTACTTGATCTTCTTGCTATCCTCATTCACTGCTTTGAAGTCCAAGAAATACTGTGCTGACATTTCCTTGGCGTTGCATGGATTCTTACTTTCAAGACTGAAGTGCACACTGGAATTTTGGGGGTGAATTATACCACTGCAATTGTATAAGAGTGTGACTCACTGTGCAGTCATTGAAGCCTGTGGTCGTCATTTTACTACGGGCTGGTAGGACAGTGAGTGAGCGCACAGCCCAACTCACATAGTGGGAATAATAGGAACTAAAGCCACACTCACACACTGACTCTCCTTCTAATTGTTTGTCAGTAATTGTTGATCGTACATTAGATGTACATGTAGGTGCAATGTACCTACTTAGAATAATATGCCTATTATTAAGAAATGTAGAGACATATGATTGAAAAGAAATGAAGCGCAGTGGATAGAGTAGTTCACTGGGGAAAAGAGAGAAGAAAACATGAACAGAATAGACATTTAATAACAATAATAATACGAGAGTATAGTGTAGTGCTAAACTAAAGAGACTGTAACTGTGAGTCACGGCACCCAGCCCAGACCTACTTGTCGGCCAAAGGTTTCAAGTGGGGCCGCTTTCGTGACTTCGTACGGAATCTACGAAGGTGTGTAGGCCTATAGGCTAATATCTATGATTTACATTAAAATACTTAACCCCCAACCTATGCATATTATTATTATTTTCAGCGAATCATAGGCCGGACAGCGTTCTCTCCAGATCATTGCATTCGATCTTGGATCCGATAGCCACAGCCAGCCATCCAAACGTAAACAACGTTGTCCAAGTTTTTGAGAGACGGTTTTATAAGCCGGCCGAGAATCAGTCAATTACATCTTTATTAAGTATGACTCATAAGTAACGTATCGTGTCTAGATCTACAGTGAGACGGCACTTGACAATATTTTGTTTGTTTGCCTTTAGGCATAGAATAGAACATTACAAAACTCCAGACTTCAGATAATAGTTCTCTGGCAGTTGATGCCCACTGGGGATTAGCCACCCTTTCTTACATCATCTTTTACTAAAGTAGAATCTAGATCTAGATCTACATTAGATGTAGTGTTGTGCTTTTGTGTAGTTCATGTCTACTGCTTTTAATGTTGCTCTTCAAGTTAGAATAGAGGTGTAAGCACTGTCACTGCTATGGACGTCATATGGGGTCATGTATGTAGGCAGGCTAAACATTGTGATGTAGGGTAGGGGCTAAACTACAATGATAACAATGACAATAGTTGCCCTTTAAATATAATCTGTGTTTTACTTATATGGCAGCCAATGTGGTTTCTAGGCATTTTAAATTTTATGTTTTGATTTTGTTACAAGTGTGAGTAGGGCAGTGTTGTTCTGTAGTTGTTGAAGTTTGCACGTCACACTCTCTGGTATTGCTGCTAACAGTAGCAGTGAGTTACAGTTGAGAATCGACATGATACTGATAGGCTACAATGCACTAAGTTGTGTGTCTTTAGAAATAGACCTGTAGTTTTTAATAAGGGATTTTTCTGTATTGGTATTGGTAGCCCTATCTATAGATAGATAGATGTATTAGTATTGATCTTATATACATCTATATATATATTGATTCCCTTGTTATGCAATATTTTCTTTCACTGTCAGTTTTAACCGTGAAATCATTAGAAAGAATGTCATTTTTACATAGTTAAAATCATTTCACAATGCAATGGACAGCTTGATACAAGAATAAACTACTTTTTTTTCTACAGTTTGACGGCTTCTTTGAAGTGCAGCAAAACTTTGCCTCTAAGTAAAAAAAACAACACAAAAACTACCATGATGGTTCAGCTTCCCTTCCACCTCATGAGGCTTGTTTCAAGGAGCAAGACACCCACGCAACTCTTGACAAGAATCTGCTCCGATACAAAAGAGCATTTAGCTTCGTCAAATTTAAGATTTCGCCAGTTCTCAAACACAAAGTTGGCACAGTCTGCAGAAGGGGGGCAGCCTTGTACACTTGCCTCCAGAGCTGTGCTTCGACTGTCTGGTGCTGACACCAGCTCTTTGTTACAAGGACTGGTGACAAATGATGTTGAACAATTGATGTCCACTGCTCCCTCAGTCCAGTACTGTATGATGCTCAATGTACAAGTACGCAATTCCTCATTAGCCTTTTGTACATTTCTAGAAATCATTGGCTTGAAACTTAAATAGAAGGGAACATAACATGTTCTTATATAAATGCCCTTCTTTTCACTGCCTGTCTAACAATTTTCACTGTACGATGATATGAAGGTTTTATATACATCAAAGCTACTTAAAACAAATCTTGAAACAGTTGAAACACCTTTCCAGTTGAGGTAGGTAAGCCTAAATTACCAACACCATTATAAGGCTTATATAAAGGCTTAAAAGCTTTCACATTTACCTCAGACCCGTCAAGAATATAAATTAAGGCCTGTTTTGGGTATTATGATTATGATTACCTCATATAGCACATGACAATCGTTCTCAAACTAGTTGTACAAATTGTCTTTCAGGGCAGAGTCTTGTATGACTTGTTCCTTTACAACATGCCTCGGACTGACTCTTCTGCCCCCACGCTGCTCATGGATGTGGATGTCTCTGTGAAAGAGGAGCTCATCAAATCTTTGCGCAGATACAGGCTCAGAAAGAAAGTGAGACAACTTGAGAATTTTACAGTATTTATTACACAATAATTGTTGAATATACTGCAATATCAAGATAATAAAGATGCAAAGATGTCTAGAACATTATAGGATTACACTTCTGGTAATGAAGGTAAGTCATGAAATAACCTGAGACATTCTTTCATTTTCCAGGTAGACATTTCTGATGTCAGTGATGAGTTTATGGTACAGGCCCATTGGGCGGGGTATAATGACACGCCCCTCCCCCCTCTCTCACAAGCACCTCACACACTCAGCTTTGAGGACCCGAGGGTACCTACCTTGGGTCACAGAGTCATCTCCCCTACAAAGACAGATCAAGGTGTGTCAAAAAACTTGTTTTGTATTATTAGATGTACACTCCTAGTCAGTCTGAAATCTTTATGTTTCTTAAGTACACATGTGGTGAAAAAGGCATGCACAAAAATGAAATTTGTTATACCATCAACCAGGCTAAGATTGAATTAGGCCATAACCAACCTTCTTCGGACATCGGCACTGTCAGATTGTGGTTAAAAGTCATCGTCATAAACTTGCTTCAGTTCAGAACGCATATTTGATTCTGATTGCTGTGTGTTTTGAACAGCTTCTTTGTTCTAGGCAACACTTGAGCTTCAACCACATTTTGTTTATACGTTCTTGTCACAAAGCTTCTTATTAATGTAGCATAAGAAAATGTACGCTTCTATATTCATGTTCTCACAATGGACACATTCAAGGCAACTCAATAGTTTATGACATCATACTTTTTTTCTAATTAGAACTTTACCTTGTCATCGCCTTATAAGAAGAGCAATTGTACAGGTACCACTGTAAGTGTAAGCAAGATCACTTTCTCTTACAAAGGTAAATGTCCTCACTGCATTAGGTAATCAGTATACCTTCCCAGAGGCTGAGATGATGATTAGATGAATCAGGTCAGTCAGAGTTGTAAAAGGCTGCAAAGCGCATAAAGCCAGCAAGGAAATGCATTTAACATCGATCAGCTTTTACAAATAGCTTTATCAATTTTTTCATTTTTGTGTAACTGCATTTCAGAAAAGAGCAGTGCAGAAATAGAGAAAGCCTACAGATTGCATCGCTACCAGTGGGGTGTGCCAGAGGGAGTTCAAGACCTGCCTCCTGGTGGATGTCTGCCTTTGGAAAGTAATCTGGCCTTGATGAATGGAGGTAAGTTTGGGCTGAGCTTTTGTCCTATTGTTGCTGGAAAAGGTGTTTGAGTAGTTTGACCCATTGAAAAGCTACTTGATGAGAATGATGAAATAATCAAAACTTTGTCATGAAAATTGAAAATAGTGATAAAATGAGAAGGTCTCTTAGGTATGAGGCAGTGTGTGCTTGCTTTCTCACATATATTAGTCTTAGCGTAAAATCTAAGCGAGTTGCTGTTCAATACCTCATGTATACATGATTTCTCGACGAATGTATAACACTGATTACACTACATGTATTTTCTTGTTCATCTTTCAGTGAATTTCCAGAAGGGCTGCTACATTGGTCAAGAACTGACTGCCCGCACCTATCATACCGGAGTTACTAGAAAAAGAATCTTACCAGTCATCTTAGACAGGTCAGAGGCAATATAATTACAATTCCTCTCATACAGATTCAAGTGATGGTCAAAACTTCCTCCTTGTGGCTTTTGTGTGTTAGAAATCAATATATCAGAGGATGAAGTGGTGTGGATTTGAACAAGGAACTGCTTCCTAGCAATTTACAAATAGTTTTGTATGTCAGAATTGTTTTTATTTCCGAGATTTAAAAAAAATCACTAATAATAGGCACTGCTTGACACTCTTGTGTTGTCACCGGCCACTTTTCATTTACCGTATGTTTTTACAATTCTTGAATTATTTGTTTTCCTGTTTTCTTTCTTCTCAAGTATTCTGTAATCTATTTCATGGCAAGAGCCAATGTGACACAGATTTTGTAGTTAAAGTGATGCTTGAAGAGTCCATTATTCTTGTCTCTAGGAGTGCAGACGTTGCCCTTGACACACCAATCAAAACAGAGAAAGGAAGAAATGCCGGAAAGTTCCGCAGTGCTGAGGGTTGTCTAGGACTTGGTCTGCTACGATTGGCTCATCTAAAAGACAAGATTTCTTTGACAGACAAGGATGGGCAAGCAATTTCACTGTCTACAGCTGTGCCCACATGGTGGCCAGACTCTGTCCTAGAGGCTAAGAAGAGTTAACAAGAGCTTGGAATAAAAGGCTAAGAAGAGTTAACAAGAGTTTGGAACAAAAGGCAAAGAAGAGTTAACAAGAGCATGGAGGAATAAAAGGCAAAGAAGAGTTAACAAGAGCATGGAGGAATAAAAGGCAAAGAAGAGTTAACAAGAGCTTGGAACAAAAGGCTAAGAAGAGTTAACAAGAGCTTGGAGCAATAAAAGGCTAAGAAGAGTTAACAAGAGCATGGAGGAATAAAGGGACTGGGCTTTTGTTGTACCAGCATATGTGTGTGTGTAGTTTTCTGCATACTACACAAAATGTAGTGTGAATCTCATCTTGCATCTGTTAACTCAATTCTCATATATCATAAAGATTTCTCTTTTTTGTCAAAGAAAATGTTCAGCTGGAGCTCAGATAATTGTCTCAGATATACAGGGATGTGATTATTCTGAGGATCCGTGATTTTTCTTTCATAGGAAAAAAGATAATGCATTGCTTGCTATGCTAAACCATCAACTGTTGGTGTATGGACCACTTGTATTTGGGGTCTGCCGCATGTTCAACATCATTTTCCTCTTTTTTAAAAAAAAGGGCCAATCACATACCCGGATATATGATATGAGAGGTGATATTTTGGTGTGAAATATTCAAGAGTTTAAAACATTGACTTTTTATTTTGTGTCATCCTACGAAAAGCATTAAGTACACCAGTGTTACCATTTTATGTCTCTGTTACTTGGTTCATCGTTTGTACTTGAAAGTTGATAATGTTTCGCTGAAATCAAAAAGTTGGACTGTAAGAATTCAGATGCTGTCACCTTGTCACGCACCCAGTTTAATTGTTTACAAATTGTTTTTAAATGGTTACTTATTCGAATTACACTAACAGACCGAAAGAGGAATTTTTGTGAAAGCTGCATCCATTTTGGTGCAGTGTTAACGGAGGAGATCTGCTTTGAAGTTCAAAGTTAGCCTCTTATATAGAGAGATTATAATTTTGGCCCCTTTCCATGATTTTGGCACCTTCTTGGATTTCAAGGCTTCATTGGAAATTTTTAGAATGAAATCTACCACTGGTTCTCATGAGGTCACTTGTGATAGCATCCATGTTTTCCCCCATTTCTTTTAGTGCTTTCTTTCTCTATTTCACTTTTCATGGATATGGGTACCTCTTCTTTATTGGGGCTTACTTTTGTGGAAGTTCTGGTGCTGGAATCCATTATTTTTTCTGCTGCCGTCTTTGCCTTGCTTTTTGTCTCCTAAGCTTGTTCACTGTTTTATTTAACTCAGCATATTCAATAAGCTCCTCTCGGGTTTTCTTTTCTTTGTTTCTGATTCTCTGTCGTTTTCATTCCAACTCCACAATGTTTTGTCAGTCACCTTGTGGTTTCGGTTGTTGATTTCCTTGCTTTCCTGTATGTCTTTGGCTGTTGTCAGTTTTCCTCTTCCTCTTGTAGGATTTCAAATCTGTTTCTGAGTTGTAGTTTGAATTGCTCCTTGTTTCTCTCTATCTGTGATATATTGACTTGGATTGGCTTTTGTCTTTGTATCCATTTCAGCCTTTCTGGCTTGTTGTTCATGAATATCTTTGCTCTCACCATTCTGTCTATGGTCACTCCCAGTATCGACAGTTGTTAGCACTTCACAGTTGTGTATCCATGATTTTTCTGTAATGAGGATGGAATCAATTTGGTGCCTCACATGTCCAGTATCTTTTTTCCTTTTTCTTGAACAAAGTATTTGCGACTGTGAAGCCATTGTTTTCTGCAAACTGAAGCAGTAAATCTCCTCCGTCATTTCTCTTTCCTGTTCCAAATGTGCCTATACACTGCCAGTTTTCATTTCTTGATTTTGTCCCGGTCTTTGCATCAAAGTCACCTATTGGGATGTGGTAGCTTTTCTTTTCTTTCTTTAGGATTTCTTCTGTCTTTATACATTTTCTCTCTTGAGTAGGTGCATATGCTTGTAGCAATAGGGCGGTTTTGTTTCCTTTCAATTTTATTTTTAGTGAGATTATCAAATACTTAGGACAAACAATTTCTCCCAGACACACATCAAAAGAAGAACTGAACAGCAGAATCCAATCAGGGTGGTTCAGTTTGGGAAACCCAAAAGAAATGATGACAGACCAGCAGTGGATGGACATAGCCTGTCCCATTGGTAGAATGGGTTAACCACTAGTAGTAGTAATAGCACAGAGGCTAAGGTAACCAGTCTCAATGTCTGCAATTTAATTGTAATTTGCCTGTAAGGTTCCATTTGTGAGCATATTATTGCCCCGTCTTTCAACTACCAAGGGATCTGTCATGCAGTCTCATCAAGACTAGAAGTGGAAAAACATTTACGGCTTGTTCAAAATGTCAACCTGACAGATAGTTATGCAATACACATGAATGACCACAGACTTTAGGTTGTTTATGTGCTGAATGTGAGTTCACAGAGGGTGTACAAAGAATAAGAAGAGTTTATAGTCAAAGAGTATTTGCTGAATTTACACTCAACTGTGTAATTTATTTAAATTTGATCTGACAAGAGTGTTTTGCTTCTGGAAAGAGAAAAAAATGTCTGTTTACAAACACTTACAAGATTTCATGTTTCTCTACATTGTTTTTGTGTGAATAATTTGAGATGTCTGACCATTAGTTTCTCCATGTTTTCATAGGTTAACTTAGTACATGTATAGATACATTAATACATGTATAGATACACGTTCAAAATGGCTGCCTTTCCTGTCTCATACAGTGCAAGATACAGTTTCTTCGTATGTGTAATCAACTCATGATGCTCATCTCCTTATGTGGGAAATGCACTTGATTCTTTGATGCCTGTCTCTCATTATGATACATAATAATAATAATAATAATAATAA
>JAUELK010032155.1:0-14406 GCA_031471215.1 Gastropteron pacificum | reverse complement strand
TTCCTTTCTGCCTCCCAATCTTCCTTTTCCCTATCAAGATCATCTTGTTTCTCTTCCTTCACATCTCCTCTCAATTGCTCTAACTCTTCCAACTTCTCTGTCAAAGTTTTCCTTTCTGCCTCCCACTCTTCCTTTTCCCTTTCGAGATCATCTTGTTTCACTGTTCGGTTCTCTTCCCTCTGTTGTTGTTCAATCTCTTCTAACCTCTTACACAAAGTTTTCCTTTCTTGCTCCCACTCTTCCTTTTCCCTTTTCATCTCTTCCAATCTGTCGTTCAGTCTCTCTTCCTCTAGATCTATCTTCTGTTGTTGAATCTCTTCAAACCTTTCAGACAAAGCCTGTCTCTCTTCCTCCCAAATCTCTTTCTGCCTTTCCAGCTCTTCAAGTCTGTTTGTCAAAAGTTCATCTGTGTGGCTTACCTCCTGGGTTTCAAACTTTTCTAATTTGGCACACAAAGTTTGCTTCTCTTCCTCCCACTGTCTTTCCAGCTCATCTAGTCTATCTTGACTCAGTTTGGCATTGGAGGCCATATTTTCTTTTTCTAATTCAGCAAATTTATCCTTGAAACTCTGCCTTTCTTCCTCCCATTCTACCCTCTGTCTCTCAAGATCTTCTAGTCTAGCATGATCCAATTTGGCATTGGAGGTCATATTTTCTTTTTCTAACTCAGCCAATCTGTCATTGAAATGTTGTCTTTCTTCCTCCCATTCTACTTTCTGTCTCTCAAGATCTTCTAGTCTATCTTGATCCAATTTGGCAATTGATTCCACACTTCTTTGTTCAAACTCAGACAATCTGTCATTGAAATTTTGTCTCTCTTCCTCCCATTCCAGGCTTTGTCTTTCGAGTTCCTCCAATCTGTCTTGATCCACTTTGGTGTCCAAGGCCAAGTTTGATTGTTCCAACTCGTCCAGGTTCTCACACAGAGCTTGCCTCTCCATCTCCCACTCTATCCTCTGCTTCTCCAGCTCTTCCACTCTCTCTCCATCCCTCCCAGGCACTGATGATGCAACCATCTGTCTCTCCACCTCCTCACTCCTGTCACACACGGCTTGCTTCTCCAACACCAGCAGAGCCTTTTGCCGTTCCAACTCTTCCGCGCCGTCAGAGATCCCTTGCATCTCAGACTCCCACTCCTCTCTGGCTTTCTTAAGGAGCTGCCAGTTCTCTGACAACGTCTCTCGCTCCTGAAGGACATTCTCCATCTCCTCATGCAGCTCTGCCCTGAGGGACTCCAAGGCTACAACTTCTGTTGCCATCTGCTCCAGGTCTCCCTTGCTGGGCATGGCGGCCGCTGGGGGCGTGAGGAACATTTCTCCGTCTTTGTCTCCATCAGTTGGCGCCTGGCCTGGTCCGGTTTGATCCAGTTTGGGGGAAGAGTGTCCATCTTCTTCACTTTCTTCTACAATTGTTTGGTGCAGGAGAGATGTCGGAGCCTGAGTATCGCTGATCATCTAGAGACATCAAAGTAAAGATATAGTAAAGATGGCATTTATATAGTGCTTTTCCTCCGAAGAGCTCAAAGCGCTTTACATCTACATGAGAGATTTTTCAAAAAGATATACGAGTACATGCCCCATTATGTTCTAAAAACAATCCATCACCATCATTGTCAAAGAAAAGATAAGAAAACTAGACGAAGTCTTTTTCACGTATTATCCTGACCATCCTCTCTATAAACTTTCTGAAAACCTCATTGCCGGTAGAATTCCCAAACACTTAAAGTATTCATAAAATCACAAACTAGTGTGCCAACTAAATCAAATAAATGTTATACTAGGAGATGGATAAGAATGTAATACACCACAAAACTGAAATACACCACAAACAAAATAGCTAGAAGTCCAGAAATAATAGGATAATTACGGAGCACAAAACAAAACAGCCTGTCACAGATCACAACACACCGAGAATCAACACAAAGGCCATGTAAAACACAGCACTATCAATGCACAACTTACCTCAGCTGACTCTGTGAAGCTCTCTTGAAATTTGACAGTCCTGAATTCACTTAGAGACTCATCCAACTGTTAGAAACATAACAACAGTGGAATATAAAGTTTCTATAAGAACAAACTTGATGAAGAAGCGTTGTGTTCACACCCAAAGAACCCTAAAAACCGACCTTAAACAAACCATTACACCCCCCCACATGATGAAGAAAAAGTATCATCTTCCCAATTTGAAGGCCTGCAAGTCCCAGATTGCAGACTTAGGCTGCCAGGGCTCTGTAGGCCGCTTAGACTACTTGGAGAACGAATAGCACTCTGTGCCTGATAGCAAACAACAAACAACACCATCTGCAGTTTCTCAGTGTGAGGTTCAACGTCTGATGACAGACAGTAACAGTTCACCACTGTTTTAATTATGTATTTTACATCATGTTGTTTGTAAATGAATTGCATGTGTTTACTTTGTTATTCTCATTGTGATATTGTAACGCCTTGATCTACTCAAGTAAGGGCGAAAATGCAAATAAATAAATAAGTAAGTAAGGGTCTGTCTGGTGTAGTATCACACATATGAATGTCTTCATGGATGGACTGAAGCCACGTTTTCTGGGCGTCCACATGATCTTTGTCCCAAATAGACAACTATTTCCTTAAAGAACAGAGCAGTGAATCAAGCAGAACGAGTATATTCTAATTCTAATGTACATTTCTATCAGTATAACGACGACAGAATAATAATATGATGTGGAGTAATAGAGTTTGTACTTTGAACTTGATGTGGAGCGGAGTAAAGCACAAAAAAAAGAGGAAAATGACGGTGAACACACGAGGAGCCCTAATTGCATAGGAATAGTATACTATCTGAACATTTTTGTGAAAATAAATAATGGAAATCAGTGGAAGAATCATATTCCTGAAAGCAGTGTAAATTAAATAACATTATCACAAAGACTTGTGTAGGGCCTCCCTCAAATAAATAAAGAGTCTTTAGAATGAAACATAATTTGTCTGAGAATTTGAGACTTCAGATACTAGAAGACCGTACCAAAACAGGAACAACTATCTTTGCATCTCTCTCTGTATATATATATGACATGTGTATTTTGTATCCAATTATACAGTACATGATGCAAATAATCACTCACAGGAATTTCTGCAAAAGAGCCTCTTCTTGTCACAAAGTTTGTCTTTGTCAGCGACTTCACTTTTGCCTTCAGCTCTGTGTTCTCACACTTCATCTTAGCAAGCTCCTTTCGGTAGTCCTGTGAACAATCATAAAACTCCTTTAAAGAGATTTAGAAGCAGTGGTGAAGCAAACCTACTTTTCCACTGAACCCCCCTCACCCACCCCCCCAACAGCAAAACAACCAATAAAAAAACCAAACAACCTCAACCTCCAAATGAACAAATTGTACTGAGTGATGGAGACCTACATCAAATATGGCATCCTTGACAAATTCTTTCTCCAGTGCCCCGAAGGAGAGATCGTGACACTTGCACTCCCTGGACTCACATGGTGACTCAAGCTGGTGCGATATGGATTCTTTGAGCCTGGTAAAGACAAAAACACAATTAGTAAAATGATAATAATAATAATAAGTGTATTTATAACGAGCCCTTTCACCACTATGTGGGCCCAAGGCGCACTCAATAGTAATATTACATATAGTAATGTACTACAAATACTATGGCGGCATACAAACAAACTTACAGCAGAAAACTCATTCGATCGAACTACTACAAAATCAAGACAAATAACAACATTCTCTCCAAACTACTGACAACATACTTGCATCATAATTGGGAATAATTCTTAGTCAAAACACTTTGTGAATAGATAGATATTTTTTTCAACTTCTTCTTGACCACATGTAACCGTATGATGATGATGTCATTCAATGAGTGCAACAAATCCATACTTTCATGCTATAAGGCGCTTTAACATCCAAGGACAGGAAATTTACCAATTCACGATTCAGATAACAAAAGTTCCCATCAAACTGCATTCCTCTAACAAATAAAATCATGTGTTAGTGGAGATGACAAATCCAACAGTCTTTTTTGTTTCATCCTGTGCCTCATTGTCTATTGGTTGGTTGACCCTGGTTGGTTAGTAAGTGTTTAGACTTGTTAATCCGCTGAATTCCTTCATACAGGTGTTCTTCAATGTGAATTGTTGTATGTATTGAGTACCTTATTTAATTGTTAGATTGGTCTTAAATTGAGAGACAGTCTCTGATTCTCTTGTTGTCAAACTCAGATGAGAGTTCCGTATTCAACGAAGAAAGACTTCTAAGGTGTGTTTCAGTCTATGTCAGTGTGACCAGCCTGCAATAATACTGTAGCATTTCTTATTCTCATCATCAGACATGCTGACCGCCAAATGGTGTGCGAGCCACTCACTCAGACTTGGGTGTGATGACGCTACAGTGTAGGGGCATCTGTCTCCTCGCTGGAAGTAAAAAGGCTGCAGTGGGTGTCCTCGGTGTCTTTGGCAAGGTGAAGGAATGGTCTGTGAGGCAACATGGGAAAATCTCCTTAACATCAAAGTATCATCTTATAATGAAGTTTGCAGCCGTACATTGATGCTAGGGTGTATGTTGTTACCGTTTTCTGTATTAAGATGCTCTACGGGTAATCTCTTCCAAGTGTGTTTTTAAAGCTGTCACTATCTCTGATGTTCTAGCTAAATATAAGAATAATAAAGAGTTGTATTTATATCGCACTTATCCCAGTAAGTTCTACATGCTTTACAATGACACAAAAGTACTTATGAAAAGTAAAACAATTCAAAGTACAGTAGACGCCATTATTAAATAAGGTATTGTAATGACATATCGACATTACATCAATGTACTGACTGAGAAATACCATCAAACATAAGAGCATATATAAAATAATCATATGATGCCATACATATTGTATTTCATTTCATTGCGGATGGAAGAAAGATTTCAAATTAGTGCAACTTGATTCACATCGCTACAGTAAGTAGTTCAATGAAATGTGAAAATAGTTGATCATGAATCATAAAGAAAACTAAAAAGTTTTGTTAACCGGAAAGAGCGTATCTATTCATCCTGTGTGATCAGTGAAAAGTAGCTTACCTTTATTCCAATCGTTGAAGCGAGACATCTGAGTGATACAAACAGTTTCTCGCCTCTTTGACTGAAACACACAGAAAGATGACTTACTCGAAAGAAATGAAATGTGTATTGTATTTATCCCTGAAAAGGAAGTAAATAAAGGACACATGTCAAACCGTAATCATTAAAAACATAAACAAACAACTAAATCATTTATGTAAGTCAATATCTAGGTAAAACGTTTTAGAAGTTTAAAGGACTAAAGGACTAGTAAAGACAAGCCTAGAATTTGTGCCAATAACAGACCAATCAAATTCAGCAAATACATACTTGAAGTCAAACATCACTCAATGATTAAAGAATCTGACAGAAAAGAACTTTTGAATATAATTGCAATTGCATTCAATGAGTTGACAGAACTTTCCCCTCTGTATACCTTCAAAAGGAAGAGAGCCTCCTATGTGAAGACTGCAAAGAGATAGAGACCATGTATCCAACTCAGAGATTCTTCTTCTGCTTTCACTGTTTATAATGCCAGTCCTGTTCCTTCTATAAAGGACACTGTTCTCATCAAATCCTCTCTGTGGCTGTGCAATTTCCTGTTGACGCCAGTTCTTACAGACAGGCCATGTCTAATTTTGTTGTATTTAAGCATGTCTGGAGGATATGGGTTGTTGTCTCCTCCTCTCCACACACACTGTACAGTGTTGGGGACAGCTTCATTTTATGGTTCATATGGGTTTTCAACCAGCAGTAACCTGTCCTGAGACAGAAGATTGTTCTTTGTTCATTCCGCTCGAGAGTGTGGTAACCGTTGGTGGTGGGCTGCGTTGATGAGTGTCTTCAACTCAGAGATGACTGTCAAGTCTTCAAAAGTGCCCCAACGGACAAGAGTCTACGGGATTATAAATATCATAAGTATAAGTATCCCACTCACCCTCTTCATGGTAGTGACTGTTTTGGAAGACTTCCAAAGGAGGTTCTTAAGGTGTTCAATCTGCTTGGCTTGTCTCGCCACTTCCTCCTCATCTTGACTCTGCCTGCTGCTTCCCAGGCTTTGCTCTTTGTACTGTTGAGTGAAAGAAATATAATGTGATGGGTTTCTATTTATTCATTTATTTCGTCGCATTATCGTCTTTTCTTGAAAGCAAACAAGCTCAAGACGTTACATTAATATGCATAAATATTGTTGTCGGACATTTTTGGGGGGTGGGGGTAGTGTGTTATTATCATCTTGAATTTTGCCCTGACAACGGCCATAACTGGCCTACTCTTCATCGATTTCACAGAGGCCCTTAAAGTTTATCGTCCTTATGTGCATGATGGACTAAACATCACTGTACCTCACATCTGAAGACAGTTAAAAGTAAAAGCATCTTAAGTGGAAAGCACAGGAAGGTGCCGTAACACTGATTTGTACTATGGTTATGCAAAGATTATCTCAAAACTCACAGTCTGAAGTTTGACTTCCAAGTCTCTAATGACTTTCTTCTGCTTCTTCAGCATGGCCTGGTCCGTGAGGATCTCATTTTTCATGGGCTTGTTGGTCACCTCCTTGGCTCTCTCTGCAAACTGAACATACAATGGACATGATTAATATCATAACATAAGATGATTCATTATTATCCTATGAGGGTAAAATGGTTTCACAATGTTCTGAATACATTCACAAACAACCATGGTGGGACACATCTGCATACACCTCTCTCTCTCATTTATTCACTCTTCAACACACAGAATAGCATAGACAATAGCATGGGGTGAAAAGAAATATGACATCACGAAATCTGCCATTCTCGGACACTACAAACTTACACAGCATAGACACAACACTATATATAATACTACTACATAAGAATTCAAAGGCCGCTGGACTAGAAGAAGGACACTGCAAACTGACCACACAATAATTGTGATCAAATTACATTGGAAAACTTACTCGGAGGGTGGAGATAGTTTCCTCCAGACAAGAAGGGGAAATGGTGCAGAGGATGGCAGTACGGGAATTCCCACCCAAGGCATTCTGCAGGATTCGGGTCAACTTCGAGTCACGATAGTTTATGTGAGTATTGCTGTGGATAACACATACACACACAGGTCAACTCAATGTATCTGTTATAGCAGGAACTATATGGCACACAATCTAGTTGCCCTCATTAATACCTAAGTATTGTAGAGTCAGCAGTATGAAATTGTGATTTGAGTAGGCTACAAGCAGAGAATTTAAATGGAAAGATATAAAACGTCACTTACAAATTGGCCACTACTATTACTTAAGGTAGTTTGTTCAGCTCCAATTTGCTTTCGACTAAATATATTATTATTTTCTCTTTGAAACATGAAAAATGAGAAATATATTTCTACATACCTTCCTTCTACACTGAGTTTCTTTATAACCTGAGACAGGTACAGCAAGCTCTTATTGATCATTGCACCTTCTCGTAACCTGTCTCCAGAGTTGAGTCCGGCTTTCTCACTGCCGGCCAGATCAACAAGGTTCTGTGGAGAATAATAATAGGAATAGCTGATTTATACATTTTCTCGCTCTACGGAAAGCTCAAAACACTTTACAGCATCATATTGTTACCCTGACAGATCGGTTTCATTCCAAAGCCATCTCAACCTCCTAGGAGGCATACTAGAAGTGCAGCCTGGTTGGCGCCCATATCAAAAGATACTAACAAGATCCTTCACTGTCTATAATCAGGCACCCATTTTACATCTGGATACGGTGAGAAATTTGTGACAAACTACTTTTTCCAAGAGTACACCTGGTGGGGGATAAGGAAATACTCTCAAATCCAAATCGAGTTGGCATGCCCGGCAGAGTGAAGAGAATACTACACGTCTTTAGAAATAAAGTTCTAAACCAACTAACTTTTACCACTAGGTTCACAATTAGCAAAGCTATTCAATAAAACTGTGACAAAAAGGAAAATGCATGTATCAGAGTCAGAGAAGTTATTTTAAGATAAACACTAAAAGTTAGTGCTACATCTTTAGGATTCTTAAAGCCACTGGTGTCATATATAAACCTCATTCATTCGTCATGGTATCTCCTAAATGAAGCTACATTTTCTTGAAACTTTATGCTGTAACTCAAGATAGGAAATAGTTTGAAGCTTTTACAAAATAAAACAAATTTCTCAAGGACAATTATTCCATTAAAATACTATGATCATATATTACCAATAGGAGTCAAAGTGACCATATAGATATCAAACTTGGAAAACAATCTATCTATTTGACCATTGGTCCATGTGGAGAAAAAGCTGTCACTCACCAATTGAGCCACATACACTCCAACGTTTGCAGGATCATCATCTTGTTCTCGACTCTCTATGACCTGAAATATTTCAAGATCATTTTCAATTTTAATGTGATAAGTAAAAGTACAATATAGTGGAATACTGTAACAACTGTATACTTTCTCGACAAAGGGGATATTGTAGTAAGGGAACAATAAAGTGTGACTTTGGGTAATTTGGTTATTTCATGTTGTTTCCCCTAATCTAATGGTGATCACTGGTCAGCCTACAGACAATAAATAACAACATGAATGAAGGCCTTCAAAGATGGCACTTTGATACAGAGACTCAATCAAATTGTCGGGTTTTCTTCCTTGCGATGTTGATCTCACATCCAAATGGTGAATAGAAAAACAAAAAAGGAAGAGAAGAAAGTCAACTTGGTAGAATCTATAGATCCATATCTAACTATAGAGTTAGAGAGAGACGCACCATACAACACATTTGAAGACAGCTTTTGTTCTTTAATAAAGAAATAAATTCAATCCTTTCTCTATCCCAGCTGAATGCGACACAATGTAGATCTACCAGTAGTTAGCAGACAGGTGTTGCAACTAATTGCACGCCTGTGCTTGGAGCGCTCTCTATCAAAATGACAAAATGTGATCCCCAAATATTTGTACCACAAAATTACAGGCATGTTTCTTGACTGGGGATGTTTTCTTAGCCTAACAGCAGCATTATACAGTTCAAAAAGGCTGTGATACCCCCCTTCTCTTAAACAAATGGAGGCTATTTCACTTACAATTCTAAACAGACAGTGGGCACGGGAGCTCATATTGTTTTGCACAGTTTCTGCAAACCTCCTTCGTTCTGAAACACAAGCAGATGAGTGAGAGCATTATCACATAAGAACCGGCATTTAAGACAAGACTGAATTTTTACATGAAATGTCACTAAGAACCTGCTCGAGAACCCATTTTTTGCATTAACGTTTCACTTTTCCAAGAGGGTGCATACACTATCTGGAAAGTCACTTTTCGGACGAGTCATAACAATTGAATTCATCGGCCTGTCAAACAAAAGATTGTAGAGTCTGAAAAGGGGATTTTTAAAATTCCAAACTATGTATGCACACTGAGTGATGGAACAATGGTGCAACCTCGCCGGGATGGGCATGTGTTATCACTTGTGAGGTCTTTTATCAATATGATTGGTTTTTCACTTTCATTCAGCCAATGAGGTGGACAGCATATGTAGACAAATCTTATTGAAAAGTTGCAAGTTGTATTTTTTTGGAGCCCCTTCTTAAAATTGCTAAGAACCTGTTTTTCTCTGCTCCCGATGAGGGGGGGGGGGGTCTTTGGCGGAGACCACTATACGAACAAATAAACATAAATTGTGTACCTTTGAATTGTGTATTGAGGGAAAAGAGGGCTAGGCAAATGTGCAATGAGTACACATACTCAACTCCTGGTTAAATTAGAAATAGAACACAAACAAAACATGAACGATTGCTAAGTTAGAACTACAAATCTGAGATGATTCCAGTCTCAGTTCTTAGACTCACGGTTGCCTTCATTCAAGACTTTATGGAGTTCCTCTTGGCTAGAGATGAGTTCCTCAGTCAGGTTGTCAATGATCACATTTCTGTGCTGTTGACATGGGAAGAGAAAACAATTCAGTGCATGCAGTTCAATTCAACTGTGTTATTAGCCCAAAGGGAAACTTTTTTTCACGATAAAGACAGATGACACATCAATCACAGATATGCACAAAAAGAATGAAAATGAGTGACTATGTTTTCTTTGAGTCACGACACGAAAGATGTAAATCAAATGTCCAATGACAATTCAACAACTTTTTAAAAAGTACAATCTATACTGTTAATACATGTTCAAGTTTCAATTCTTGTTTGCATTCACACAAAGGACACTTTCCAACCACTTACAAATAAAGGTAAAAAAAAACAAGAGTGTGAATAGTCTACAGATAAAGAATATGAATCAAATTATTGTGAAAATAAAAACCAACCAAGTCTTCTCTGACTTTGAGCTCCTTGTTTTCAGAGGTTAACAGATCAATGACCTTCTCATTGTAGATTTCAAAGTAAGAGACCCTCATCAAAAACTCCCTCTCTGGACACTGAAACACAAATGAAGTCAAGATAAATTAAAACATGCAAAGAGACACAAGATAACTGTGAGAATAAACACAATGATTTTAAGCACAAAATCAAATGTGTCTTCTGACGTTACATTAACATTATTGGCAATTGCTAAACAAAAATTCAGGAGTCAGGCCCCCAAACTGCTTCATTTCTATCCATCATCACACATTTTTGTCTATTACCACCAGATTTTCAATCCTGCTGGATAAAATAAAAACCTGAATGTTTTCGGGAAGAAAAAAAATGCAGCAAAGGTAGACAAAGGCTTACGTTTTCAATCCATTCATAAATTGTCTGCATGGCCATTCCACGCATGCTGTCCATGGTGAAGGTCTTCCCGGAGCCTGACTGGCCGTAGGTGAACAAAGTGCCTGTGGAAACATGTATTATTATTAAATGTTATGATGATGATGAAAGTCATTTGTATAGCGCACAAATCCATGTTTTCATGCTCACTCTAAGGCGCTGCTACATCCACTGAGAGAAAAATAATACAGACACAACTACAGTACTGTTCCTCTCAAACTGGGCCTGGGCTATACCGATTATAATACATGTCCTAAATAGCAAAAAGTTTAGCACTCAAATGCTCTTTTGAAAAGTTCTGTATTGAGATTGGTCTTGAATTGAGACAGAATTTCTGATTCTTGTGTTTTCAAATTGAAAGCCTGTCTATCCTTCAAGACCAACATCAAAACAGCACTAAAATAAAGTAGAAATTGCACATTAAAGATATTTGAAAGCAATTGATACATATATAAAAACATCCAAAATATTCCATTAACATTTCACAATTTGTTAAATCAAACTGTACTGTTGCTTCAGTATTAAAAATGACATGGCATGAAAAGAGGTGACCAACGGCACAGATCTTGATCTTTTCTCACCATGAAATCCTTGCATAGCTTGTTTGACCATATCAATAGCAAATGCCCTGTAGACATCTTCATTTGATGAATTTTCTCCAAACACATTGTCTGTTCAGAAGAAAACAAAACACACTGAAAAGTTATTTATACTAACAAAAAACAAAAAGTCACACACATGATGTATTACGGAGTACTAAATGAGAAATTAGTATAATTTTCGTGTATCTTTTGATCACTCTTAAAATGACAAAGTGCAGTGGAAAAGATACTTCCATAAAAACAGTAAAGATTACTCCATTGTTAAAAATTAAAATTCTCAAGACAAAATAAAAATTGAAACTTTCAGACTTTATAAGCTCTATGCAGTTTTACAGTATAGCTATGAATGATGCAAAGCTCTCACCAAATGTGTTGCAGTGTGATGATCCATCAACTGACTTAATTGTGTTGTCTTGGCACGTCCATTGTGTAGATAGTCCATTGTCTTTTTCGCTGGTAAGAGAAGCGAGTGTTAAAACAATCAGCCACCAAAACAATTTGGTGCTCATTTTATTGGAGCTGCTATTCACACCAGTTACACAGGTGAGTATATCAAAGAGGTCTGTAATATCATCAGGTGTATTTGATAGGGCAGCCATGGCTACATTCCCAATCTAGCTAGCCTAGATTTCTAGAATCTAAAATTTAGCTACCAGAACTAGACCTGGCTAGATTCTAGGTCAGATCACAGGTCAAATCAAAGAAAATTACAACAACTGCCGGGCGCACTTAGGTGGGCGTTTCCTGGTGTGAATAGCCACTCTGAAAATTATAACATGTCAAAGCTTTAAATTTAAGTGTAATCTTTGGTTCAAATTAATTAATTGTAACTTAAGGACGCGTTCAATTCTACACCCGAACTTCGAGTGTATAATAACACACATCATTCTACACCCGAAATTCTGGTGTATTTAATAACGTAGTGTTATTATAGACCCGAATTACGCATGCACGGTCGATTCTTTTTTTGTTCCTTTCTCCGCCTGGTTCTCTGTCTTTGCACTTTGAATCATGAATGACTTAGTCTTTGTTGAATCCATAGAGGCACTCCTGAGCCTAGAAATGTTCATTTGCGCAGTAAAACGAAAAACATAATATACACCAGCATTTTGATAACAAACGGTGTAATAACACACCCGAATACGCAATGCAAAAAAAAAAGGAGAAAGTTTTAAAAAATAGATAAGACTATCAAAATGTTAAAACCTGATCATGCATGGTATAAGTATATATAACAAATGGGAAGAAACATCAATCAGCATCAGAGTTGCCACTCCTCCAAAATTTCCTGAACTTTTTACTGATGAAGTCTAAAAATAGACCACTTCCCTGTTAATTCAAAATAGTCAATAGTTAAGCTTGACCTGAGGAAACTATGGATCTAGATACATAAATAAATAAGTCATAGAAATAGAAATTTCATTTCACCCCCCAAAAAAACCAAAACAAACAACCATCTGTTCTGAGAGCAATGGTGAAATGTAAACAGACTATGACTCACCGCTCAATAATAGGTCTTACTCTCACTCCAACTTTCACCTTGTCAGCCATGTCGGTTCTATTTCAATAGACCCAGATCCTTGCTGTGCGAAAGAGAGAAAATAAAGGTCAGTATATATATTCATATTGTGAATATTATAAACACCATCTCTAGACTTTCCAGTTTCCAGAGATCAATTTCCTTGAGTTACAGCCGGAAACTCTTTTTCTACAAGTGACTAGTGACTTTTACTTAGTAGTAAACTAGAGCCGTCCAGCCCCCTTTACCGACACCCTAAGTAAGGAGTTGCAGTAATCAAGCCTGCTTGTAATTGTAACTAGAGACTGTGACTAGATCTAGAGTGAAGATGGGTTTGTTGGCGGTCACAGTGGGAAAATAGATAGATCTACTAAGGCTAAGGCCTTCACATTTTCTATGGCGTTTTTTCTCTGAAGTTCTTAAGTTGGCCGTTATCCCTATCATTATCATTATCACTTTAGATCTAGATCTAGAGTCTAGAGTGATGATAATGATAGGGTTCGAGGCCACTCTGTTCTCTGTAGGTTAGAGTTAGTAGAGGGCCACTAACATTTTCATTTCAAAATTTAAATTCTAATACTAAACTAAAATGTAATGGCGTTTTTCTCTGAAACGGCTTCGAGTAAAGTAAAATAATTTCTCTTGCAAATAGTAAAAAGTGTCTTCTTTTAAGAAGTGACCTCTAGATCTAGATCTATACATTGTCAGCTGATACTCATACGTTCAGAAGGCTGATGATTATAAGTGAGTTAGGTAGGTAGGGTGGCCGTTCTTTCAAATTCCTGTCCTGAGTCCTGTCATCACTCTATCTAATCTAGATCTAGCTTGGCGGTGTCCATGTCAAGGGACTGGTTACCGAGAGCGGTCCCTGGTGGTGTGTCATTTTTCCCGGGGGTGGGGAAGCGGGAGGGGTTTTAGGGGGGCTGGTCCCCCTAATTTCTGTTTTCCCGGGGGTGGGTTTTTTTTTAGATCTAGAAGAAGTAGAAGAAGATCTAGAGTCTAGAGGGGTTAGGAGGGTGAGGGTTAGGGTTCAAAAAAATGACACACCACCAGGGACCGTTGTCTACGCTTATTTATTCATACGAAGAGAATATCTTCTAGTTAGTAGATCTAGATTAGTAGTATCATCAGTAGTGAGTGAATCAAGACTCACCTCACACTCACACGGTTTCTGCTAGGGCTAACTAAAGACTAAACAATGTTTGAAAATTGTGTCGCTATGATAAACTCGAAGAATTTCCGGTCAAGTAACCAATCAAAACTCTTCTTGTTTCAAGTCTAGCTCATCATGACATGATCTTATTATTTCGTACTGTAGCCTAGTAGGTTACAAATTATGTTCATAATAATAACACAATATTATTGGTACAGCTTTTCGAGCACAAGACCAGCAGATAAAACAATTGAGGCAATCTGCTCATAGATACGATGGCTGTAACTGTAACACACACACACACACACACACACACGCATACACACACACACACACACACACACACACACACACACACACACACACACAC
>JAUELK010032045.1:0-11864 GCA_031471215.1 Gastropteron pacificum | reverse complement strand
GGAGAGGCGAAATTCAGAACAATTATACGCCTATCACGAAACGCCGTAAGTCTAAGAGATGGCACACTTGGAGAGACAACATTCAGAACAACTAGTCTATCACGAAAGAAACGCCGTAAGTCGAAGAGATGGCACACTTGGAGAGACGACATTCAGAACAAGTTTGGTCTATCACGGAACGCCGTAAGTCGAAGAGATGGCACACAAGGAGAGACGACATTCAGAACAATACGCCTTTCACGGAACGCCATAAGTCGAAGAGATGACACACTTGGAGAGACGAAGAGATAGCACACAAGGAGAGACGACATTCAGAACAATACGCCTTTCACGGAACGCCGTAAGTCTAAGAGATGGCACACTTGGAGAGGCGAAATTCAGAACAATTATACGCCTATCACGAAACGCCGTAAGTCTAAGAGATGGCACACTTGGAGAGACGACATTCAGAACAACTAGTCTATCACGAAAGAAACGCCGTAAGTCGAAGAGATGGTACACTTGGAAAGACGACATTCAGAACAATTTAGTCTATCACGAAACGCCGTACGCCAAAGAGATGGCATACTTGGAGAGACGACATTCAGAACAATTAGTCTTTCACGAAAGCAACGCCGTAAGTCGAAGAGTTGGCACACTTGGAGAGCCGAAATTCAGAACAATTAGTTTTTCACGAAACACCGTAAGTCGAAGAGATTGCTGGCTGACAATGCGAACGGAAACGATTCACAAGAAAATCTCGAAAAGCTGGGACACTTGGAGTGCCGAATTTCAGAACAATATAATATGCCTATTTCAGTCACGTTCCGACAAGAAATAAAACGCACGCGTAACAAACGTAAATTCAAGATGAAAACAACGAAGTGAAACTTCCTGGTATGGCTTGACACTTGCTTGCATCATCACTTTTCTCATCGACGTCAAAATCAGTCAGTCCTGTTTTTAAGTGTTGGATTTCTGGCCACTTAGGAAGTGCAAAACACTTACAGCTTATCAATTCAAGTTATCAACAATACATGGCTTCAGAGTAGTACACGTCATGTATTTCTGTATAAACTAACACTAACTAACAGCGGCGTGCGTCGACATGCGTTATAAAGAAAAGGGATCCACACATATAACGTATGTACCAGAGCGCCACTTCGACCCATGTTCAGATACTATCTGAAAAAAACACTGTCAAAGAGGCAACTACCAATTATTCCAGAAGTGGTCCATAATTTATTGAGGAAGTCTTATGGTTCAAAATGAGTTTGAGTCGAGTTTTACATCCCCAGCAACTCAATTTAAACCATATGAAGGTGCGGTCAAAAAAAGGAAATTAGACGCCACGTGTAGCCAGTCATGTCTGGGGCATTGATCGCTGCAACCTTTACGACTACAGAAAAACAACTCAATATCGATCACAAAGATAGCATGCGTCGTTCACCGTGAGAGCAAAAGTTCGTTATGGTCGGGGTTCCATTGTGCTCTTGTATCATCATACTACCGTTTACGAAATGTAGATGTCCACAACAAACCTCGTCATTGAGCAGAACAAATGAAAATGTCCTTCGGGCAATGCTGAATCAAACCTACATAGTACCGGCAAATAACGGAGAAAACGGGAAATAACGTCATCCCTGAATGTACTTGGCTATGTCAAAGGATTTTCGTATGAAATTGAGCAACCAAATTAACGCGGCACACAAACTGACTGATGGTAAGCCAACGGCCTAGAAACGTTTTAAAAGACCCTGTTGATTTATTTCTTTTTAAAAGAAGAAAAAAGTAATTGGTTGAAAGGGCGAACTACAAAGATGTACGGAGAAATTTCAAAATAAACGAGCCTATACACGTTTCGTTCTTACAAAAATATGATAGGCAAAGCTTAATTTCACGTTAGCCTGTGCTTTAAACAACCAGTAGGTGGGCTACTATGAGATAATACCCAATAATTACACAATATCACATTCCCTCGTCCTGTAAAATAGTAGTCACTATCCTCTCTCGGGTCACAAGGGGTACACCTAGTCATGCTTTACAGAGGCATAGTACATACCAAGTAATGTATTCAGAATACCATTGGCCTATGCCAAGTCCCGAGATTACATCTAGATGTAGTGATATAATTATGTTACAATGATCGTACAACGAGAAAGAAAAATAATTCGCTTTTTCCTGACCCGTTCCACTTATTTGTTAATTAAGAATTCTCCGTAACCCACTATCCCATCATTGTTGTTGTTATTGTTGTTGCGATCGGGCATAAGTTATGAGTTATTCACTCTTCGAGTGGTCTAGTAGACCTACAGAGCCATGGCAGTCTAGCTCTGCAACCTGGGACTAGAGGGCCTTCAAATTGGCCCCTTGGTAATGCAATAGTGAAATGCAGTCACAAGACCCATCCCGACCAGATAACTGCTCTATGTGCAAATGCAGCCATTGAGTTGGTACTGCCTATATTAAATGCAACGTTTGGGACAGGTATGGTTACAGCCATGATTTTAGGACTGCACCAGGTGTATGTCACATCATTTTCTGTAGCCCTGGTGCTTGAACTTTGTTTGAAAGAATTCACACATTGACCAATATAGATAGATGTATTGTGTGAAGCAAACCCCACGCCCATTGACATATGCCTGCCATATTCATATAACTAGTGTGATATTGTTTCAAAACGCAGGGAGTGAAGAGGTGCCAATATTCTGTCGGCACAAAAAGAATCTCACTAACAATGGACATGAAGTTGAAATAAGAGAGGCGTGCCCTTTCTGACTCCCGACGAGGCCATGCATTATTGAGAGGCATAGAAAGCAAGACAAACAGACGTGGAAGGGATCGGTCGGGTCGCTGGAAGTTTTTTTACCCTTCCAAACAGTCGCAGGGAATACAAACAAACAAAACCAAACTACATGACGTGTGTCATATACATACCGCACGTCTGTGTATGATTTGACTGACAAGAGACTGAGAGATCAGATTTGTACATGGGGTGTCTGGCTGGTTGATACAGATTCGGTTTATGGGGGAAGGGCGGCTCAATCCAACCGCTGGACAACCTGTGAAAACTGTACTGAGCGTCACGCAAGTGAACCTTGATACGGAGGAATGTCCTATGCGTCATGGGACCTCATGAAAAGACAATATTTTAGCACTGTTCGTGTGGTGGAGTGTTTTCAACGCTAAGGTATCAGAAGCAATTTGATAAGTACTCTTAGTGAAAGGCGTGTATTATATTCTGACGTACGTAAATGCAGGATAAGAGATAGTCCTACAGGCCTATATGATGGCACTCTGTGATACGGTGTGCAACACAACAGGAATAACCTGTCCAAACACAATGTACATGCATGCTAATGTTGCTCTACTGATAACTGTCTCTACTAAAAGGACAACAATACTGTCTTTAGAATGACCCAGTCGAAAGTCGAACTCACTATACATAACTACCAACCGATACCGCAAAGGACGCCGTGAGCACTTGACCATCGGGACCAAAGTCTGTGGATTTATTATTGGGCCATTATATATAACCTCACTGACAGTCTGCCCGTTAAGGGAGTTACGGCTAAGACCGTAAACTGATCATGACTGCGTTTCTGTTTTGTTTTTTTAATTTCTTCCAAATCTACTTATTCAACAACATGATTATCCAGCAAAGAAGAGTCCAAAGAACACAACAACATACCTTCAGTATCGATGTGACAATGTTTTACGTAACAGTGCCCACAACCGTGTCCTCCATAAAGGTGGGCAACATCGATCTCGGTCCAGCCACTGTCATAGGCTACTTAATTAAACCGACGCCATGTCTCAGATTTATGTCCCACTTCAAGCGACGGAGCACGTGGGGGTCATCGGTGCGGAGTCCCCGACAACTACAAGAAACAAACTATGCACATGCACTACTAACTCAATGAGAGTAGACACTACATTGTCACAACTTAAAGTACAAGGACACAATGTATTCTGGCAGGTAAACCGAACTGGGGTGCGTGTTGCAACAACTTTCTCTTCCCAACTATAACATAAAATTGAAAACTGATCCCACTAATATTATTCTTCATTGTCAATCAGAAAGACTTAGAGGCTCTTTCGGGGACATGGGTTTGAATACTTCTTCTTCTTCTTCGTTCTCAGGGTTTGAATACAATTAGCTACATGTTGGTGTGAGGCCAGATGGGACTTCATACAGGTTCAACACACATAAAGCAAATGTTGAAGACAAAGAACTACAAGTGGAGATGGAGAGCGTGTTGTGTGCATGAAGAGTTGATCGTCACTTTGCTATCAAGACAGCACCCAGCACGACATCTACATGTAGTTTGTTATCAGCCACGCCGCCCAGCGTGAAACACATGCTAAATTGCTTGGCCGACAATGTGGGATGTGGGAAACACTAAGCCAAGTGAAATATCTAAAGTTGTGACTTCCAAAGCCCCACGACCTGCCAAACGCCCATTACAAGATGCAAACAGCGATAAGACACTCCAAGTTGTACGATCATATCCACTACAGGAATGTCCGAGACTGAAATGTCGTCATGAAATGGGAATGTGCTGTGCTTTAGTCATCGCAGTCCAGCCCATGCAGTAGAATGGTTTGCCACGACCAAATATGCAAATGTTATGTGACTTGGTAGATGAATAGATGGAACACTCAACTATGTCTGTGTATTCAGCCTGATGGTCCAACAGTTAGACTGGTTGAATCCTTTGGTTTCCAAGCGAACCCTGATTGATTCAAACCTCCGTGTGGGAGATTCTGAACATGGGTCGTGGGGGCAGTTTATATGGTTATCCACCCCCGTCCTATCGGGAATGGACGTAAAAACTTAGGTCCGACTGCTTATGAGTATAAGACCTAAATTGTGCCTCTACTAGGGGTGTAAAAACAGAAGGCAAGCCTCGGTCTGGTGACACACGTGAGACGAAATAAGAACTATACAGACAATATTCGGCAAGATCACCTCAAAACCGAGAGCACTTTGAGAGACCAAGGGAAAAACACTACACACGGCTCAATCATCGAAAAAGCAGCTGAAACACTCTCTATACATACAGATGTATCACAAGAGAAAGGTGAACAAACAGCCCCGCATTAGTGTAAATGTTCCGAAAGGAAGAAAGTGTCCATGGTCACGAGCGCCTTTGTATTCATGTCAACTCAATCTCGAACGTATCTGTGTAATTGCTGATAAACAAAACAAAAAATACATTACCTGTTATCATTATTAACGTCACGTCGAGATAACAGAAAGGATTGACTTTCAACAACATAATGTATGTTGGTATAACACGTTAGATACTGCTTCAAGGCTCAGTGGAGTTAGGTGAACCCTTGGGGGGGGGTGGGGGGGGCGCTTTATGAGCTGTCCAATATACAGTGTAAAAGTAGCACAACAAGCAGTTGTCTAAAACAGAAGGTCTGGGCGTGACGTGACAAGTGGATGAGTATGATGGATCACGGCTGGCTGGACTACACGGTGACATGCGACACATCACCGGGCACACGGGACGTAATACATGAACGTACATTGACCCACAAGGCGCTGCTTCCCTCCAACCACAAAAAGACAGACCGTACACGTTTAAGAACCGAACCACATCTTGTGTACAATGACCCACAAATAGACCGTTTAAGAGTTCTATATGTTATGCATACCAATCTACTACTGTACTTGGTTGTAGCACAGAAAATATAGTTTACAACACATATAGTTGTAATACAAGAGTATTTGAACTATTCAAATTGTGCAATGAATGGCTTTAACATGCAAAATCCTATTGCACTTCGTACAGAAACGTAACGCATCCTGACAATGTTATGCAATGTGCGACAATGCCAAAGGTGCGAGGCAATATAGAATCAGAGCGGTCGATCAGGTGTTGAACCGTGAAATGGAGATTGCATTTCCTTTGAGTAACCAGGGCTCTGGTCTGTCCCTAACAAACGTTAGATAAAGATCCGAAATTGAAGATCCAATGCTATGAAAACAAAACCAAGGGAAAACAGCTGGGACTAGTCTTACGGATTTTTAATTTTTTTTTTAAAGGAAACGCCGTTAGTCTCTCACACATACGTACTGGGACACTTATACTAATAGATGGATTGTGAGCATAAATGCAGCATAATGATGACTCAGTGAATGGAAAGGAATCATCGACCACAAGCGAAACGGAGAAAGTGAGACCATTGTCTGTTCTTCTGTTTCCAAGGACTCTACCTTTGAGACCTTGTCTGATCTGATTAATAAGTATAAGGTCTTTGTTTGTTTGAGGTCAGTTGCTACATGTGTTTATACATTAAGGTCACAAAAGAGGTTGGACCTACGCTTTAACGTCCGTATCCTGAAGGACAGGGTGGATAGTAGCCTACTGGCGGTGCTCTCGTGGCGACAATACGATGATATGTGCTTCAGAACATTGTGGAACCAATTTACCTTCAAATGGATTATAATCTCTGCCCACGCGGAGGAGTTGAGAGGGTCCGAACCAGGGTCGCCAGCTTGGTCATTAAACGATTCAGACCAATGAGAAAAGCGTTCAGCCATAAATATAGCACAAGTAATAAAACACTGAAATCAATAAAAAATCACTTCATGTCCTGTCACAGTACAAGCGGAAATCAATACGAGTCAAAACAAAAATAGCACGACACAGGTAGCGCACGTGAAATAGCTTCACGCTATCTCATGCGAACCCTTTCTTTCAATGCGTATCGCAATATGTTACTAGTACTACGTGTGGTCAAGTTGAATCATTAGGAGTAGGTCTAGGAGCTCCACTCTGACCAAATGCATCGAGACAAGCAATATGATGCACAAAGATTAGGAAGGGGTTACATCATACAGTAGTTTACTGACGAAGACACGATGGACGTTAACTGTGTACAACGAATAGAGCTTTTCCCCAAACGTGCACTGTAGATTCCCCTTACCAAAAAGAAGGGCACTGAATCAGCATCCATTCTCGGCACACACGACTGGCAAGGACTCTGTATTGTATGCTCTCCAATAAGTTTTGACAAAACAACAACAATAATAAATTCTATTAAATAAAAAAAAGAACAGCAATCCGTGATTGTACTCTTTAAAAAGCTGGGGTTTAATCTATAAAAAAAAAGGGGGCTTAAGTCAGGAAGCGACGACAACAGGGTTCAATTGCTAAGCCATGAACATAACGTAGTGAAACACTGCCACACAGAAAATGTTCGTTGATACGGCAAAACAACACAGACTGGTGTTTATTTCCTTCCGAGTCAAAATAGGGAAGCGCACCACCTACACAAAGAGGCACAACATCACACCGTGATCTGGAGTCTTGGCGGTCTCGCAACCCTCTCTACGTCGTCTGAGAGTTGAGAGATCGGTCTATGACTTGACAGGGGCGCCGGTCAAGGCGATAAAGCCCATACCATAGGTCACTTGGACAGCTGGCTTATCTTTTGATGACCGTTCACCTCTTCAAGCATGGAGAAGAGCCATAGTCAAGTCTTTGATTTATTCCGTCATGTTCTAGATCTCATATAGATATTTATTCCGTCATGTTCTAGATCTCATATAGATATAGTTGAAGTTGCTGATGGGAAGAGCTCTGATAATTGTGACGTGAAAATTCAGATCTTGACAAGCTCTCTCTATACGGTTAGGAAGTAACAGCATTGAGGGGTTTTCTTCTAATATGAAAAGGCAGCTAAATAAATGTACATGGGGTTGTACCATCATGACAACAACGTGGAAGATACGTGGATGCTGTATAGAGGAAAAACGCCATCTCACCTATTCACATGGGTAGGCCTATATTGACCGCTTAGTGTCTGTTGAGAGTCATGCGGCGACCAGAGACACGAATGAAGGCTTTCACGGGAACGGGCTCCATTAAATATGTAGGACCTTCATGTACTGGCAAACCATCTTATGTGTGTGACGCCTCCCCGACCCTACGGTGTTGCGGGATTGTGTACAGGCGCGGCGCTCATTCCTACGATATAGGCCTACTTTTAAAAAAACACCAAACATCTAGATTATAATTGCTGGCTGTATAAGTATACTAGGCACGTATATTTGAGTAAGTAAGAAGACATGCTCAGCTGCACATTAAGCTTAAGTTGGTAAGGAGGTCGTTGAACCTATTATTGTAGACCATTAAACTGAAAAGGTTTGCCTCCCTAGTATGGCTCAGTCGTCTTATGAATGCCGTTTCATGCCATTCGCCAGGAACAAAGACAGCCGTGGTCATACATGTTAATTATGTATCTATTGGACATGAGAGAAAACTCACGGGAGTAAACAAAATAGACAGAAAATAGGTCAACGAAACAACAGTGTACTGAACTAGCAAATATCAATAATAGCATTTAAATCCTGCCATTGGGTGTTCTCAATATTATCATTCAAACGAATCTGGCTTCACTTTAAAACGTGTTTTTTCTTTCCTTCCAAGTTGAAAACTGCAAATTCTTCAAAGACAAAGACGAAACAGCGTATAAAAAAAGACATCAGTGACAGACTATCAAATGTGGGTTCTGAGCAACAAGAAAACATCTATATTTAGTACAGAATCCCCAAGTGTAAGAAAAACTTATAACAAAGTAAATAGATGAATAAAGTCCTCTGAAAGCCCTTTAGTAAGGATGATTGATATATACAACAGCTTGTTTAAACAGCATCAGTATAGAGTAAAAACATCATGATGTTATATGTGCCTGTCCACCTAGTTTAATAACTTACCATCAACAACATTTTGCAATAGTTTAAAAAACAAACAACTATAATAGTAATAGAAATGTACTTTGAAGAAAGAGGAGATAGGGGGAGGGGAGAGAAAGAAAAATTCCACGTCTTGAATGAAACAAACAAGACAAACTGCGTTCGTGTTGGTCCCAACAATTGGTGCTTTAAAAAGAAGAAAAAAACACTGGAAACTATTAGCCAATGACATTCCAGGAGTGAGTGTACAGGACATCTGGGTTCTTTTTATTTCTGTGTCTCTACAGCAGTAGAACATACATTTGAAAAGATTTCCTCAAGGGTATGCGAAGTGGACGCAAACATTTCCTGGTCTCTATGTAAAAATGAACAGTACCTTAAAAAATCAGGGCTGTTTACAAGTGACAGTCAGGTGATATCCATTCTCCAATGGAGAAGCATCTGAAAGAAAGAAAAGTAGAACATGCATTAGTGTTACAGGTTAAATATCATTCTTTATTTATAAATCTTTCTAAGAACTTTTACCAACTGACACACAATTGACAGAATGAATTCAGTATGGGGGTCTTTTTGGTAATGTACATAATGGCCTAAAATACCAATAAAGAACACTCAATTCAATTACCGACCAAGACACTTCAAGAATGTTAAAAAAAACAATTGAACTTATGACATGTCTGTATCAGCAAGAAGAACATCCTTAGAAAAAGCTTTTTATTCTTGAAAAATACGACTGTAGCATATCAGCAATATCTGTATTACCCTTTTCATGACAAACTTAATCTTGTGTTATACCTCGTATAGATAGATATATGGATTCTTATCATCAATTTTCTTCTTTTCAACAGATCATAATAAAGGAAAGACATACAAAAAAAAGAAGAAATAGAACAATTAAGCCACTCGAAGCAGTTTACTGTTGGAATTTGTGTGTTTGTATTAACTTAATTCATAGAGTTTATGACCTTTCCACTTTTCATTATATAGCTAATGAGTGTCAGCCATCAAACACAATGGAATGAGGCTTCATCGGGCCCTGTCAAAGGTTAAAAGTAAGAATTTTGAAAAGGCAATTCATTTCTAACACACTAAATGAACTATTGACGATTTGAGAACACACACTCAGACAAAGCTACTAAAAAACATGTTCGACTGTATGTATGTAATCTAGTTATTCACAATCAACAACCAAGATTAGCATTTAATGGACAACAGCTTTCATAATATAATTTTTTTTTTTAAATAAGGAGCTGAAGCATCCCGCCTCATTAACTATTTTACAGAGTTGAGAGTTCAGCAATCTACTTTTTGGTTCATTTGTTGATCAATCGAACCAATTTAATTGCAGACACAGAAAGCCTTGAGTTTGTGTATTAATTTATTCTGCATCAGCATTTTATGTATATCTAGAATGTCACCGTAATAATGAGAGAATAATAATAGAGACAAGGAAAGAAAAAGAGAGCAACCGGTCAAGGCATACTACTTACTATTAGTTCATTCATTAATTGATTGAAAAGACGAACTGTTTGAAAAATAATGTAATTATGGAATACCCCGAGCATTCTAGATTTTTTAAAATCATTTTGGTTGTCTTTCTTGTGCCACAAACTTGAATTCAAAGAGATCGTTTGCTCAGGTGTGAGCGCGTTCTATAGTGTAGGGTCTATAAATAAATCTATGGTCACGTTATTGGCCTATCGCAAAACCTGTCGATTCACTTCTCTAGTTCCAATTCTTCACGAGAATAAAAGCTAAGTAAATCAACTCTACTAAAAGAAACAAATCAATAAGAATTGATTAAGACTCAACATTAGTTTTCAATACACGGCTCATTTCATAATAAAATTCATCATTAAATCCTTGCACTGATGCTAGATCTAGCTGCCATTTCTTTCATTTTCACCTGTCGCCTGTGGTACCGCTTTGGACGGTGTTGGAAAGAATGTAGAGTTTGGATTTTGCTCAAAATGTCAACACTGGATTCTTATAATTTCACGGCCGCAGACATTGTGCTTACTTGTGCATTATAATCAAACTGCTTTCTCTCTGTGGTTGCCCTAAGGACCTTGAGCAAGTTAAACAACAGCAAAACAAATTTCAAAATTTGATTTCTGGCGCCACTGAAGATGCAGCAGGACTTCCAAACATTGCGCCACTCATCTCTTCTTCCAATCATGACTGTAGCTTCTTATACTGGAGGACTTTAGCAATCACGCCCATATAATATGCACCGACTAGGAAGCATAATTGTCAAAAATAACACTGGGCTTGATTGCAATTTTGACTGAAAACACAAATATGATAAAAATAAATATAAAAGGATATTAACTAAAATCCGACCCATGCCATTCTACTTTATAAAGCTTCCGTTTGTTGTGATAAATCTATTACAAAATTAGGATCTGACTCTGTGTAAACGACAAAGGTTGGTGTGCATCATATATATAGACTTCTAATTTTAGCTTTAGCAGAGACGATGAGACTGGACACTGGTCTCTTTCTCTTTGTTAAAAAATGTAGTCTCCTCGAGTGCATTCCAACAGAAGGGCTTTTAACGCTAGGTTACAAACAAATGCATGTGAGCTCCTATTATCCTTTGTATCGCTATATGTGCTGTTTGTAAACACGGAATGCGCTCATTTTGGCTACGCTGTAATAAATAGTACTCAGCATGGTGTGTGAGAAATGTAAAGCAAGTTCAACGCCGTGTTATTTGATGTGGCTATTGCCTTAAAATCTGTCACAACTATATACGCCAACTCACAATATAATCGGATCAGAATCGAAGCATGGATCTAGAGAGAGAAAGAAAGGGCGTGTGAGTGAGAGAAAGACATGCAGACAGACATAAGACATAATAGAAAGATATATGTAGTAGATAGATAGTGTAGAGACGATCGATAGGAGGAGCTCCATTATCATTAACACAAGTACAAGAATAGCAAAGAAAGGGAAAATGGTCGCGATAGATTCCAGGAATATCAATGGCAAAGGCACTGATTGTACTGGACACAAATATTGAAATAGGCTGTGATTATTTTCCGCCGGGCGGAAAAGAACCAAATTTGAGTATTCCCCGCCGGGCGGAAAAGAACCAATTTTGGTTATTTTCCGCCGGGTTTTCTCAAGCTGACCTAGATTCTAGATCTAGGCCAAGACAAATTTCCGC
>JAUELK010031936.1:0-13536 GCA_031471215.1 Gastropteron pacificum | reverse complement strand
CAAAAGTTTCGCATTTTAAAAGAGAATTGAATGCCCTTTCTGATGAACTAACTTTAATGACGATCAATTCACAAATAATGGGAGAATTCATCGTTGCTGGCGTACGGGTGTGATTACACCCACGACGTAGGAATCGTAGGGTAAAACGCGACGTACGGCGAAGGTTAAACACATACTAACGTAACCGTCATTTTGTTCGTTTTTGCAGGCAAAGCAGTTTTTAACTTTTTTTTCCTTTCTTGAATCATGTAGCTCAGTTCCTCAGATTTGTATGAAGGAAAAAAATAATAGGACCCAAATAGTCGGGTGGCGGCTAACTTGAAACCGGGTCAGATGTGGCTTACGTTAGTGCATGTTTAGAGGGACGAATTGTGCCGATACATGGAGAATACAGTCTAGCAGTTTTAGAATGGATGCCTCAATGTTCGACTGCTAAGATGGTATCTAAGGAGATAAATGATTTTTACATCAAATAAAGCCCTCAACCCGTCACCCTACAACAAACTCATTCAGTGCTTTAAAATAAAATTGTAACGATTGCTTATTAGTAGGGGTTGGGGAGAATTATGCAAAAGTACTTTTTTCCAGGAATGCAACCTGGTAATGGATAAAAAACACTTAACTTTCCAAATATTGGGTCTAAACACACAAACCAGGATTTGAACCTGGGACCTTTGACTCGAGAAGTTGACGTGTAAACCAATTTGGCTATAACTCAATTATTTCCGCAGTGCTGCAGTGAGGCATCCGCTATCTGTTAGTAATTCATATACATGACCCAAGTATATAGTGGACAATATCATAAGTGTATGGAGAGACACTTCTCAACAAAGAAAGAGTGTATGAGGACTGTGCTACTATCAGCATTCTCAATCAAAAGTTAAATGCAGTTTGGTTATAATCATAGGTTGCAACAGCTTGATACTATGTACACAACAACATTGAACAAATACCCGTAGAGCAATGAAACAGTCTGTGTTCATCACTTTGACTTTGCGAAGAAATCAGTTCATGTAAATTAAAATTGAGGTTTAATAAATCTTTCACAGAGAAACTACATGTCGTATTCCAAAGTTTAGGTTGGACATATTAAATATAATATTATGATGGATGAAAGATGAGTCTCTATGAAGACTTTAAAACTGTAATAATTGTGAAAGAAAGACAACTACAAAACCTCCTTAATAAAAGTACCTTTGAATTCATCTCAAAGTCAAAGTCATTTTTCCTGTACAAACAATTCTAAATAATTCTTAAACTTCACACTCACTGTACATTGCTAAATTATGAAACCTCTCATATAGTCACACGTTATGAATTAAGGACCATCTATTTTCATGAGCACTAGGTTCGTCTATCGTGTGAAGTTTTAGCCACGTTTTTTGTTAAATGTTTTCTTTTCACAACACCAAGACAATGACTTATAATGAACAAGGAATTTTGTCTTATCTTATAAATCTTATTTCTAACTTCCCTTACCCTCCATATATATTTTAAACTTTTAAACGCAGCCAATGACTATGAATTACACACAAGAATCATGTTTCATTTCAACTCGTGTTCTCATCCACTGCCTTGAGAAAGCTTTAATTTGCAGCAAATACAGAATTGTAAAAAAAGCACACAAAAAAACAGGAATGCAGTTACAACATTCTTCAAAGTATTGCACTTGTGACACATTTGTCTACTCTCAAGCAAGCACTCACACACACACACTCTCACACACGGGTTATCTTTCAAGTAGTTTTGACAAAATCATTACTCATCTTTTTCATACAAATTGTTTGATACCGCTGGAAGCCTCAGGAACAGTATAGGAGGAGAAACACTGACACACTAGACACTATATTGTAATAGAGTGAAAAAGTGAAAACTATATCTATATTGAGCATTTTTTTACCACTCCCTAAAGTAAGTTCGTTGAAATCCATGACAAAGACAAACCTTAGTAACCATAAATGAGAGAAAACTATGACAGTATGAAATGGTGACAAAAGAATTAATACGGCAGCAGAATACAAAAGAAACCAAGCTTGAACACACATCACTCTGGCACAATACTGCGCCGATCGTAGGTCGGCCTGTAGTACCATGGGTGCACTTTGACTTCGAGCCATCACCGGTTACATACGGGCAGTTGAATGCAAGGATATCACTCCCATATGATAGCAGAGAGGCTAATATCAATCTTGATCTGTGAATTGTTTACAAAGTTTTTGTCGACATTTTGTACATTTTCACGATGAATGAGGAAGAGACATTCAGGACAGGACTCTGGCTCAGAATTATCTGCAGAGATAGTAATGACAGCTGGTTGAGCTACCAAAGTTAAGTTTTTGAAGAAGGTGAGGACCGACATGATGCTGATAGATTCCGTAGAAGTGAAAGTACTGATGGCGATGGTGATGTGAATGATCTTCCATGCGTTCTGGCTAGCCGTTTCATCTCTATGATTTTTTCAAATAACCACTCTATATTTTTGGTGTCTCTTAAAAAGGCTGCGGTACTGGGGAGGTCTTGACCATATTTGGGTGCGGTACCTTAAGAAGTGCTAATAAAACTTCCATGCATAGTCACAAAGATAAAAAAAACCCTTACCTAGCGTAGTGATGCCCATAGTTAAGATAATAGCACAAAATGCTAAAAAGGTGCATATCATGTTCACAAATTCTCCTTAATCTTTCAAAATGTTATGTTCATCACAATATAAAATATGACTCAATGTGAATCATTTCTTCCTTGGTGTATTGTTGGCAAGTAAAAAAACAAGTACAAACAAGTGTCTACCATTCTCACTATTCGTACATTATGTACAGTTATTATTATCAGACATACAGGCATCAACTCAAAGGTCCCTTGAAATGATTTCATTCAAAAGTCGAAGAACATTGATCTGAACATTTTTAGAAAAACAAAAATAAAAAAGGCGGGATAGAAAAAACCCAATGATTATTAAAGCGAAGAAAATTATAAAAAGAGCAACAAAGCATGATGATAATGATAAGAAATACAAGTGTCCTTGTATCTTGAATACTTCAAATAGTTGAGTAAACAAAACACACAGAAAGAAAGAAATCTGGTTCTTGCAGAGGATTATAGGAAGAATGGACAAAATATTATTGATATCAAACTGAAGCAGGTCTCTCTCTATGTATGCACATTAATAACACGAATATGTTTATACTGTATATTCAAAGGAAGCAGAAGACTAAAACACACCTAAGCACATGTGGATTGGAATGCTGATGTTTGCACCAGTCGCAAGAGTGTTTTTATATTGTTTCTCCTCTTTAAAAAAAGTCTCCTTATTCACTTCCTTTGCTTCCTATTCATAGTTTACAGATCACTGAAGAACCACAACCTGCGACACTTTCCTACATTGTTTTCTTCTACATTCTCGTAAATGGATTTTAAATCTGTCAGAAATGCCACATGATGCAGTAGAAGTTTTTCATGTTTCTTTTTTTACATGCTAATCAAATAAATGTAGGATCAAGCAAACTCTCAAAGGCGTCCAGAAAACACACAGAGGATGAAGCTCCATATTTGTAGGGAAGATTTTTCCCCCCACTGTGCCGAAAATCTGATAGACACCAGCACTACATACAATGCTGGTTGGTAGTAAAGTACTTTGAGTTTGTGAGTAAATGTTCTCCTCAGATCTGAATCAACACAAAAATATCTGCACGCTTCAAGCCTATTAAATGCCCACTAAAAACAACTACCAATGTTGGTAGTGTCTAGCACTCTTCTTTGTTCAGTTGCATTTGCTCTTGACATTAACATCTTGAGCTAGTCTTTCCAATAATAAGATGCATTCAGCATACTGAGAAGTCTTCCACTTAACTCCATGAATCCAGTGAGAAAAGATTTGTCATTAGGAAATGCACAACTACTTGTCAACTACACTCCATATAGGCCTAGTTCCTTCCAAGAAAATGTATCTATTTAGATTCTTGAAACCAATTCTTTTACAGAATTACTATAACAATCCACTACAGTCTCAGGACTACTTACATGGTTCATTCAAATAGCCGGGAAAAAAAGTCCATGACTTTTCACTGAGATCGCATGGACACTGAATGTATATCATTCTACACATTTCCTTCTATGAACAGAAATTGTTCATTTCTGTAAATGAAGGTCATCATCTTGGAATTACTACACCTTACACTTGTACTTTGCTATGTAATTGAGTCTCCAAACTACTTATTATAGTTTTTACATTCTACACATCTACTTCCATTCACGAACAGCTTCTTAGAATTTCTCCTCGCTATACATTGCTATGTACATTGTGTTTAAGTTTCAGGATTGCTTATTTTACAATCCACAAATTTCCCTCCATAATGTTTGTGTGCCCTGAAACTAAATCTCAGTCCTGGCATGAGACACACTTCCTGGAAGAGTAGAGGCTAGTTGTACAGTAGGCCACACACAAAAAGTCATCCATCCACGACAACGTAACACTTTGGCACTGGTGTCCCACCCTTCCATCGCCTCTCATATATACAAAGTCAATACCTCAGTGCAAGACACGTACAAAACTTTTTAAAAAACTTAATTTCTTTTAAATGTCCGATAGGCGCTGCTCTGTGGCGAATGTGTATAAGTATTGGCTTCAGCGAGAAACACTTTAATTCATTCAAAATTTAAAGTAGTGAACTCTGCAACACACCACAAATCAATACAGGTGCAGTTGTGTACATTCAACACTGGTGTTGGCAGCATGAATACTGCATAAACTTTTGGACCTTTTGAAATCTTGTCATCAAGATGCTAAGTATTGCTGTTCTTTGGTATCAGGCACAAGGTATGAGTTATTCACCCTTCAAGTGGTCTATTAGACTTAAAGAGACATGGCAGGACTGGAGGGCCTTCAAATTGGCCCCTTGTTCACAAAATTGTGCAATGCAGTCACAAGAGGCCTCCAGACCAGAGATGTTAAGTATTGTTGTTGTTTTATCCCAAGCTAATGAGTTGTTCACTCTTGATGTTAGGTATAACAGCTTAGAGTCTTGCACTGAGGTGATTTACTTGTATGTACGAGGAGAGAGTGTCACAGCGGGACGGGAAGTGTGTGAGGTGTGCGTGGCTCAGCACCATTGTGGTCTGGGCTAGTCCAAGGCCTCGGGGGGCAGCTGTACGTCAGGGTACGGTTCTGAGGGGGAGGGCTGCGGGGGGATCACGTTGATGGTGCCGTCCTGGGCCTGGGGGGGGGAAAGAGAATGTTGTGTCATATTAGGATAATAATAATAATAACTTTATTGTAGTGTTTTCAATAAACAACAATATTCCCAAACACTTTACATTTGAATATAAAAATCAGTCTAAAAATACTGAAATACATGTAAATTTTCACTTGCAGGATAGATACTGTACTGTGTACGAATGTGATGTAATGTTAGTACATGTATGATGTATTGTGCTTTAAGTTGTGGAACGCCTAGAGCTAGGCCCGGGCAGAATCAGACATTCAGAGAATCGGAAGGGAATCTGGAAAAGAATCGGAGAATCGGTTCCGATTCCGATTCTTAGAGTTGAGAGACAATGTCTCGGTTCTCTAGGCCTACTAGGTTTTATAGCGCCATGCCGATTCCCGATTCTAGGGCAAAGGAGGACAAGTGCTATGTTGAGCGTTGAGGTTCATGTTTTTCTTTCCCTATGACCACATGTAATTTCTTTCCCTTTTTTTGTTTTCACTTACACTACACAGCATAGTTCCGTCTGTTGTCATTTTTTTTAACAACACATAAAAATTCCTATCACTTTTTGTACCATTTTTATACGCATGCCTCTCAACACGGACTACCTATACACTACTTTTTTTTTTCTTTTGCTAACAGTGGTTTCAATCCGGCTCCCACCATTCAATTTTGAAGAAATTTCAAATGACATTCTTCGTTCTTTCATTCTATCAATGTTATCACTTGCCTTGGTCCGTACTGTGCCAGGCCTGACAATGCATAGTGATGAGAGACCAGGGAGAATGTTGATTTGACCTACATTAAAGTGACTAAGTGAGCCCAGTAGGCCAGCATGAGGGAAGGCAAGCAACTTGTGATGGCCAAGGTCAGAATCGGAAGGCATTTAGATTCTTTGAACTGAAAATGTTGTAAAGTACAAGATACATGAAGAGAAAAGAGCTCTTGTAGTCTGTTTAGACATCGGCAAGCGAGAATTGGAACCTTGTTACTATTTATAGACAATGACAGAATCGGGAACCGGGGAATCTAATGGCCAGAACCTAGAATCTGATCGTCTTCCGATTCTAGAATCTAAATGGCCTTCCGATTCTAGATTCTGTTCTTGGCCTTCACTGGGTGATTGCCAGGCCAGGTCTTTTCCGTACCAGGAAATTAAACAAACAATGTGTATAAATATCTCTTTCATTTTTTTTTCTTTCTTTGTTGCATACATGTAAATTCTTCCGAATCTCCGATTCTAAGACAGGAGAATCGAGAATCGCCCAGGCTTACCTAGAGCCCACTGTGTGGGGTAAGTGCGCGGTATAAATAACCAGTTATTATTATGTTATTATTATTAAATTTATGAAGAGTCAGCAGGAGGAGAGAGAGAGAAGTATCGAGTAAAATCTCTATCTCATGCGTTGCAATCTGTGCGGACTACAATGAAACTTTCACTAAACTTTGTTTGCAAATAATTCTGTGCAAAATTATGCAGATCTCCTATGCTTATTGAGCCGGCCATGGAAAATGGTTCAGAAATGCACCAAACCTCAATTGGGGCACACAAATCCATAGTCTCCTGAGACTGAAGGTGAACAAATAAAAGCATTCATCAGTTAACACAATACGTGTTTGGTGTATGACCAAGTATCTGTTGCACCATGCCCTGGTCATTGTGGTGTTGTTGGTGGTGCAGTGACAAGATGACAAGTTTGCCGTGTGATATGATCATGAGATATTTAATTAGGGTTGCCAGCATGTCTCAACAAAAAAAGCTTATAAATGTTGTTGAGGCGTGCCACACTACTCTGATTTTTGCTCATCGACGGTGTCCGGTAAGATTTTCACATCCGGATTTGTTCCCCCACCCGGCTCATAATCAAAAATCGCGGCCAGCCGAAAAAATGGAATTCCGGCTACAGCTGGAAGGCTGGCAACCCTGTATAATACAATCAGAGACCATGTGACGAGAAATGAATGTTTGTGTCTATGACCAAGTACCTGTTGCACCATGCCCTGGTCGTGAAGGTGTTGTTGGTGGTGCATAGACGACTCGTCCACGGCCTGTGCCAGGTTGGTGATGGACTTTGACTTGACACACTGGAAGTCCACATGTCTGCTCTTGTTCTCCTCCTTCTCCCATGACATGCGGATGAAAGGCCTCTGGACATAGTTGTAGATCACTGCCGGACAGAGGGATTGGGGGGGAAGGATAGAGTCAGTGATCCAGGGATATTTATCACTTGTTTCTATGGTTGCAGCCATGGCAAGACATTGAAATCCATACATTTAAAAAATGGTTTATAAAAAAAATATGTAGCCAAGTTAAAAGAAAATGGAAGAAAAAAACAAACATCACTAGCAATAATTCACTTGCAAATCGTCAGCAGAAACTTTCTATGGCTGTCCACCCCTGTTCTATGGGAGATCAATGTTCAACCTCTTACATGCCCTAATTGTGTTGTTGTGTTCTAGGCCCTTGTGCTGTGAGCCGGTTGCCATTAACCATTTAATGCCTACCGTATCAATGTTTTCCTTGCTTAGGGTGTACACCATATACACTGACATCAGTTTCCCCATTTGCATGGATCCAATAAAATGATATCTTAACTCATAACTCAACTGAAAGTCAAGACTTTACCTTCAGCTCTCCCTCCTGGCCTCTTCTTGATCTTCTCCTTGTAGGTGGGGTAGCCTTCAATGCCCAGACGGATCTTCTTGAGGCCTCGCTCCTTCAGCACCTGTTTGGCCACGTCGCGGTTCTCGATGTAGCGGAAGAATCTGTACAGGCACGTACTGTTCACAACTGGCGACACAGAAACAGATTTCTTATTAGTCGCTTACTACAGTGGCTCATAAAGTACTTGGAGCTTGTTGCAAAAAATGAGATCTTTTATGAGCATTATGTATGGATAATTATGTTGATTTGTGCCATGTACCTATTGTAAAGCGCCCTGAGCCTTTTGAATCAAAGAAAAGCGCTATATAAATTAAAATATTATTATGATTGTAGAGTGACTTAAATAAAGCACTCTATATAACTGTGCAATTGCCATCTAATATGCTAACTATGTGTAATGTGTGCCAGTCAGTGTGACTCACTCTGAGAATACTCTTCCCCCATTTGTGGTGGGTAGTCCTCATCCCAGTCTATGATGTCATCATCTGTCAGCACCACAATGTGGCACTCACGGTCTCCATGCTGGGGGACACAAGATAAGACAAGATGAGTCTTTACTTTCACATGGAGGGTAAATTGGATTCACAATGTTTTGACTCTGTTCACAAACCAGATTCGGTTTAAACCTGATTGACTATAATTCACAATTGACTATGTTCACAAACCAGATTTGATTCAATTCAACTGACTATGTTCACAAACCAGATTCGATTTAAATGAATTGACTATGTTCACAAACCAGATTCGATTTAAATGAATTGACTATGTTCACAAACAGATTCGATTTAAATGAATTGACATGTTCACAAACCAGATTCGATTTAAATGAATTGACTATGTTCACAAACCAGATTCGATTTAAATGAATTGACATGTTCACAAACCAGATTCGATTTAAATGAATTGACTATGTTCACAAACTAGATTCAATTTAAATCAATTGACTATGAACCACCAAAGTCGATTGAATTCAATTGACTCTGTTCACAAACCAGAAGAAAAAAACGGATTGAGAAATGTTCTATAAGTTACTACTGTGTTCCCGTTATATCCGTTGACTAGAGTGATCTCACCTTGGCACAGAGGACCATCTGTGGGAGGAGCAGCTCGTCCAAGTAACCCAAGAACTGGGTCCGAGCCCCTTCATTGGACAGCTCATGCAGGAGGCCTCCTGGAGGGGGAAATAATATTTGCATAAATTGATCACACTAAACAAAACTCTTGGACTGAAATCACAATGGATCTCCACAGACAGTCTAAATAAAGGAAAGTGGAAAGGGATTGTTGGACCTTTATGCTAGGCAGCGAACACTGAACCCGATGATGCTGACAGGTGACAGGTGAGTCACAAATAAATTTGAGATCAAGTTGAGATAAATTTTTAAACAAATAATTTTGGACATGTAAATGTTAGAGACGGGACCAATGAATCCAAGTCATTTTCACAAGAAAAGATAATAGTGCTAGATAAATAGATATGATGTATGTGCCGTGCAAACTCCCAAGGCTATGTGAGAGCCAGAGAGGATCAAAGCACACTTCGTTTTAACAGTGACAGCCAGGAGAATGACATGATGTCATACACCATGTCAGCTGGCACTGTAGGACAAACACTGATTTGAGATTCAAAGTAGACGTCAAGACAAGACGAAATGTCACTGTTATTAACTGAATTTGAAAGAAGCTTGACAAGGAGATAGAAGAAAGAACAAGACAATGGTAAAGAAAACAAAGAAGAGGGAAACAAAAGAGACACGAGTACTCACAACGGAAGCTTAGTTGTAAATAATGTAAAACCTGTTCAATGTGATGCATTTGTTTTCTGAGATCATGAGAGTCGAAACGGTCTGTGGTAAATACAGGACGTTACCATTATTTGAGATCGAGTTGAGATATTTAAAACAAATAATAATTTAGGACACATGTAAGAAGAGAAGGACCAAATGAATCCAAGTCATTTTCACAAGAAAAGACGATAGTGCTGAATAAATAGATATGATGTGTGTGCCGTGCAAACTCCCAAGGCTATGTGGGAGCCAGAGAGGATCAAAGCACACTTTGTTGTAACAGTGCCAGCCAGGAGAATGACATGATGTCAAACACCATGCCAGCTGGCACTGTAGGACACACATTGATTTGAGATTCAAAGTAGATGTCAAGATGAGTCGAAATGTCACTGTTATTATTAACTGAATTTGAAAGAAGCTTGACAAGGACATAGAAGAAAGAACAAGACAATGGTAAAGAAAACAAAGAAGAGGGTAACAAAAGAGACACAACAGAAGCTTAGTTGTAAATAATGTAAAACATGTTCAATGTGATGCATTTGTTTTCTGAGATCATGAGAGTCGAAACGGTCTGTGGTAAATACAGGACATTCCCATTATTTGAGATCGAGTTGAGATATAAAACAAATAATAATTTAGGACACATGTAAGAAGAGAAGGACCAATGAATCCAAGTCATTTTCACAAGAAAAGATGATAGTGCTGAATAAATAGATATGTTGTGTGTGCCGTGCAAACTCCCAAGGCTATGTGAGAGCCAGAGAGGATCAAAGCACACTTCGTTTTAACAGTGACAGCCAGGAGAATGACATGATGTCATACACCATGTCAGCTGGCACTGTAGGACAAACACTGATTTGAGATTCAAAGTAGACGTCAAGACAAGACGAAATGTCACTGTTATTAACTGAATTTGAAAGAAGCTTGACAAGGAGATAGAAGAAAGAAGAAAGACAATGGTAAAGAAAACAAAAAAGAGGGTAACAAAAGAGACACGAGTACTCACAACGGAAGCTTAGTTGTAAATAATGTAAAACCTGTTCAATGTGATGAAATTGTTTTCTGAGATCATGTGAGTCGAAACAGCCTGTGGTAAATACAGGACATTCCCATTATTTGAGATCGAGCTGAGATATTTAAAACAAATAATAATTTAGGACACATGTAAGAAGAGAAGGACCAATGAATCCAAGTCATTTTCACAAGAAAAGATGATAGTGCTGAATAAATAGATATGTTGTGTGTGCCGTGCAAACTCCCAAGGCTATGTGAGAGCCAGAGAGGATCAAAGCACACTTTGTTGTAACAGTGCCAGCCAGGAGAATGACATGATGTCATACACCATGCCAGCTGGCACTGTAGGACACACATTGATTTGAGATTCAAAGTAGATGTCAAGATGAGTCGAAATGTCACTGTTATTAAGTTAACTGAATTTGAAATAAGCTTGACAAGGACATAGAAGAAAAAAAAAGACAATGGTAAAGAAAACAAAGAAGAGGGTATCAAAAGAGACACGAGTACTCACAAACGGAAGCTGAGTCGGAACAGTCTGTGGTAAATACAGGATGTTTCCTTCGAAGAAAAAAACAAACAAATAACCACAATGAAGGAGACATCAATGGACAAAGAAAACAAAAAAGAGGGTGACAAAAGAGCCAGTAGTACTTACTGAGGTTGTGACATCGTACGGTGGTGGCATCAAATGGCAAGAGGAGGTAGTCACAAGCCTCCCTGAGCTCCTGCACTGGCACAGAAGGTGGGCACCTCACCACACCCGTCTTGTAGTACTCCTGAAAACACACACCGTAATAGTAGACGAAAGTAGTAGTATTGAATGGCTACATCTCAATTATGAAGTTTTCTGTCGATTGCAAAAGTCCTCTATTATGAGGCTGCAGTCATAAATGGAAGAAGAAGAACCCCTCCCCTGCATTCAGGACTGTCATGTAGCCTCCTGGAATACTTGTCACTGGGCAATGAATGACAATGTTCTGTTGTCTCAGGGCCTCCTTGGCAGTGTCAACATCTATCTGTTTCTTTTTGTTTCCATTAATTCATGTTTGCAGCAGCCCTGCCATGTCCTGTCAGTAAGAGGTTGGAGGTGACCCAGAAAATAATAGACGATAATAGGCATTTTCTATCCGATTTTCTCATTCTATAGCAAGCTCAATGGGATTAAATCAAAGAATGTTGGAACCAGCTGATCACAGAAAAATGATGGAAATTCCTGCCAAACCTTGAAACCAAATAATCTCAACAAGCTCGTCTAAATATGGTGTGAATAAAAGAAGAGGAAAATGTCTGAAAAAGACCAAAAGTGTCCCCTTTAAAGGCTATTGAGGCACACAACTTGTGTGTTTTGCTATTACTATCTTTAGACTGAGTATACATGACATTTTTCACCCTGAAAAATCTGATTTTTAAGACTAAATCTGAACCATTACATCCCTGTAAATAAAATAATCCAATTGTTGTCTATTTGGCATGTAAAAAAAAATAATCCTGAGACATTAAGATCAGTCATGACGTACCAGGACAGATCTGAAGACTGTTGCAGAGATGCCTTCAGCCACCTCAAACTCTCCCCTCTCGTTGGGCCGGGTGAAGTTGTTCTCTAAAGAAGAACTGAACATTCTGGGGAAGAATTGTTACACTAGTCAGTATACTAGAAGACACACAAACAAAGAGGACCAATGACTCATGTGTTCATTGTTATTGCTTAATTAACATGAAAAGACATGCTCTCATGTTGTTTTTTAAACTGATTGAACCCAAAATAAAGTACCGTTACCTTTCATCCATCAGCGATCAGCTCAAGAAAACATAAATGTTATTACAAGATACAGGCCTGTGAACAAGTGCCGAAAGGCTGCAAAATAGATAATAAGAAGAAGGTTGACAAATGACAAATACTAATATATACAATACAAAGCACACAAAACAGCCACACTGCCGACCTGATACTTCTACTCCCATTCATTTCCAAACACACACAAAAGAACGGCGCCAGCATTAAAAAAAGAAGTACAAGAGTAACACCCATATAGTATCTGGTGTGTGTATTTTAATATCCTCAAAGGCATTACAGACCACCACGCACGATTGCAAAAGTCCTCTGTGTATATGAGGCTGCAGTCATAATTGGAAGAAGACTATATGTTAATAAACTTTATTATAAAGCACAAAACATTGAACCATTTAAAGTATCTTTCTGTGTCGTCCATACCTTCCCAGCATTGTCTCTGGCCGCTGGCGGAAGAGCTCTGGGTCCACGACAAACCGAGTCTCGTCTACCACCAGAGTGAGTCTCTCCAGGGGCCTAGGACTGCTGCAGCTCATCTTTGGAGACACCTGCGGGGGGAGCACTGTTTGAGGGGGCAGTGGCAGGGCACACGCACTGTCCATCTGGTCTGAGCCTGTGTGGAGACATGATCAAATATGAATGTTATGAGTTTGTGAGATGACAAGAGCCAAGGCTGATGAAATGCGCAACAACAATAAAAGATAATTTCATGAGAAAAAAACAAACACCCACTGACCAGATAGTGAAATGTACAGGGCTCAATGTTTTCTTTTCATCTTCATGACACATGACAACAATTTCATGAGAAAACAACCAATATAGTGGATGGTGAAATGCACAAGGCACACACAAAGTTTATGTTTTGGACTTCAAAACCTGGTATGACACTTGTCAATCCTGTAAGATTACTGATGAGGAACAACAACAAAAAACAACATATGGCGGAAAACAGACCAAGCCAAAAATTAAGGTTTCTGCATTAGTCAGAAGATATCTAAAAAAGTGTTGCAAATTTTACTGTTCTGTTTCTTTTGTGATGCTTGTACACCTTTTGGGAAATAGATTCCATGGTTT
>JAUELK010031714.1:0-13539 GCA_031471215.1 Gastropteron pacificum | reverse complement strand
CTAGTGCCGATCAACCCGACTGCTGCTAGCTTTCATCCCGCTTTGAGCTATCCAGGGAAAGCGGTGACTGTTTATACTGCAACTCCCCGCAACCTCTACAAACTTCCACCAACCACCCGCAACCAAAATAACAAGCACACACACCAACAAAACCAAAATAACAACAACAAAAACCAAAAAAAAACAACAACAAAAACCCAACAAAACAACCCCCCCAAGTTCCTCTTGATGTTGTGTCTCCCCAGAAGGCCTCTCCCGCCCCCTCCAGGCCATGTGGTTATTGTACACTGTGAGTGTGACCAGCAGTCTGATGGTCAGTGCCTGGTACTGGGCAGTCTTACACAAAGGTCAGTGACCATCTGCTTCTAAACATTCTACTACCAGTTTTCTGGTCTGGAGGGGTCTTGCGACTGCATTGAACAATTGCATGAACAAGCGTCCAGTTCTTAGGCCCTCCTGCCCCAGGTTGCAGAGCTAGGCTGCCATGGCTCTATAGGTCTATAAGACCACTCAAAGAGTGAAGAACGCATACGTAGTGCCTGATCAATACTCAACACTACATGTAGTTAACATCAGTACCGGAATTATCTTTGTCATTTGGGTACTGGCTGTTTGTTTGTTTTTCTGTTTTTTGTGTGTGTTTTGTTTTAATGTTGTCTTGTATGCATGCATTAGTTTGTATCTCGATTTGATTGATACCTTTTGGTGTTGTTTGTTTTACGAGCTCTCATTATCCAGACGACTAGGCAGTTTACAGAGGAACTGAACTTGTGCTGCCTGAATACTCATGTAGTGTGGATTGTAATGACATGTTTTGTTTTCTCAATTTTTCCTGTTTTTGTGGTGTTGCTCACCAGGGCTCTGTTTACTAAAAAATGAATACCCAACCCACTAAGGGAGCCATCCACTACGCAGTTTTCCATTGAGGCCCGGCCTGTGCATGGCCTGCGTATGCCAGAGAACGCCTGAACGAGACCTGAATGCGACATGCACAGGCATACAATTTAGATGGGAATGTGAGTCCAGGCTTCAAGGTCGGGCCTAAAGGGAACACTGCGTTGTGGATGGCCACCTTGGGGCACATCGCCGGCTTAAAGTTAAATTCTGTGAACAGGCCCCAGAGACCTCCATTTTCACCCCTTCAACCGGAGGATCGCTTTTATCGTATGACTAGATTTTAAGGTCCTCGCAGTGGCCGAACGGTTAACACGTTGGGCTAACGAGTTTGGTCTCCAAGAGGTCGACCCGGTTTCGAATCCCGATGAGGGCATTCTGAACATGAGCCGCCTGGGCAGTTTTCATGGCTGTCGACCCCCGTCCTATCGGAGACGGACGTTAAAACGTAGGTCCCACCTATTTTACGATCTAAAAGGTATCGCTGGAGGTGTAAAATTCAAAATGAAAATAACATTTAAGATAAAATTGAATGTAATAATTCTCATGTTCTTCCTCAGGTCGAGACCTCACTGCGATTCGATTCAACGTCCATGGGATGATCGCCATCTACGTGTTACTAAATATAGTCGTGACGTCACTTCCACTTCGACTCCTGCACGTCGTCTATCCCGTCATCTTTGGGTTCGTGTACACACTTTTCAGCTTCGTGTTCCAAGAACTGGGTGGGCACAACTACCAAGGCGACCCCTACATCTACAAAGTTCTCGACTGGTCACGCCCTCTCAAAACTTTCCTGATGACAACTGTCAGCAACACGGTGTTCATTCCCATCATGCACTTATTGGCGTGGGCGTTGACCTTGCTGTGCCGGAAATTGTTCCACGCATGGCGGAACTGGGGCGTGGTCTATGGGCAGACAACTACGACGGAAGATTGCCACGAGGCCATGGTTGGTGTGGAGGAACACGGGAAAACTGAACAACATCCTTGACCTTGGGTCCGAAGTTTTTGAGGATCGGTAGTCGGCATACACTGCGCGTCTTCTCCGAACCCCCACCCACAAACAACAATAGGACATGTCAACTAACTAATTACCCCTATGTCAGCACTACTGGAAACCAAAATATTTCACTTTTTATATGCATCATGCATGTACAGTTTTTATGCTGTCTGTCAATCGGTCTATACACTGTATAGCGTTTCTCTTGGGAGCTGGAGATACTTGCTGAAATGAATCAAGTCTGCCGAGGTGCACGCACACCTAGTAAAACATCGCTCGACAAATCACATGGAGCAAGCCACTGGGATGCGAAATGAGTCATTTTATGATTAGGCTGTTCACGTTTTTACTGGATAGCCATGAACATTGACTTATGCTTCTTGATTCCTTGTGGGATAAAGGGCAGCTATCCATAAACTTTGGGCATTCACGTCTCACAGAGTACGCACTAAAGGCAAGAGTGCCACTCGTTGTGTAGGCCCCATTCGCGCATTCATTGAAGACCGTTTCCCGAATTTCGACATGGTCAGACAGGTAGTTTGAAAAAAGACTTTAGAGAAATGTTCTTGATCCATTATAATGCTTTGTATAGGCCTACAATACGACTAGTGGACAGGTTTGTGTTGATTGGTCATGCAATATGCGTGTTACCATTGCTGTGTAGTGTGTATCGTGAGGCTATCGGCTTTCGTCTGTCGAAGAAACGGTAGTACAAACAAAATTAGTGTTCTATACCCAACAGGAGCTCCGAGTGGGTAAAAAAAAGTACAATACAATAAAGTTGTCATTAAAATTAGTATCGTATCTTCTCTTATCGTATCTTTAAAGGCCATACTCCATAGTAAGCCTACTATCCAAGCTGGCAAATTGTTATGCATATTTTTTCATCTCACTCATTCATAGAGAGATTTGAAGGGGAAAAAAAAGAACCAAGAAAGGGGGGGGGGGGGGGGGATGCCGGTAGTCATAAAACATGATACTGTACCGGTAGTCCTGTTTGTTTCCTTTAAGACGAATGTTAGCATCTTTTCTCAGTAAGAAAAAAAAAGAAGTGAGAAAAGTAGGACAGAGGCCTAGATCAGAAACCCTGGGAGCCATGATGAATATCGCTGGTAGCCAAACGGGAAACTGTTTGTTATTGTATTTTCATTTCATCGTGAAACGTATTGTTTCTAGCCCTAGGGTTTCCAGGTTTTCTTGGACTTTGATATCAGACAAACCCATCTTGATGGATACGGTTTCAGTTTAGAAGTCACGATTCTTCGTGAACAGAGCGGAACAGGTGGCCGATCCTTTTTTTTATTTTTTTTTATCAAGATGTAGTCTGCAACATGGATGCCACAGAGGAATGCCTAGAGATAAGGAAAAACAAAAAAACGGCATAGCCTCCTACAGGAAGATATGTTAGATGTTGCGGTTGGCGAGATTGATATTGATGCGGGAACATTTTTAGAACTGTTCAAGGCAAAACTCCAAAATGTAACGTTTTATTGGGAGTTGAAAGAGTTCGGAGTCTGAGTTCAAAGCACTTGAAAACTAAATCCAATACATGAACCGGTATTTGAATATTGAAACCGATCTGCTGTAGGTATAAACAATACATAAACACTACAGGGAGGCGTTCAAGAAACGCGTGCCCGCGATGTGCAACCTAAGGACTTTATGGCTTGCAAGGCTCACTTGCTGAAACTTAAAGGTTTGAACATTGGGAGCCAGAAGTGCCTAGGTTGCACATCGCGGGCGCACTTTTCTTGAACGCCGCCCAGGTATTCGTTGTATCATTTTGTCACACTTAATAGCTTAAACTGCACGTAGGCCTACATCACAATCTGCAGCAGGTCTTTTGTGATTGATTACTGAAAATTTCCCACTACATTACGACGTAAGCACATCATGATGACGAATCGAATAGGCCAATTTCGTTGACGTTATTTGTATGCTTGTGTGTGTTTGCGCTTCACAATTCGTATAAAGGCATATCATATCAATAATAGTGGTCAGTGAGCTTTTTTTTTTTAGATATAAGATTTATCTGTTGTGTGTCAACACCTGAATAGTCATGATATACAATAGATAGCATTTATACCGCGCTTTCCCCCGCTCTACGGCAAGCTCAAAGTGCTTTATATTTACAGCCAGTATAGCGAATATTGAATATACTTTTGCTTCTTCTAGATTGACATGGTTACATAATTTTATTTAAGGTAATTCTTTGCTATAATCTATAATAATGTGTTGTGACTATGACCACAAGCCATAAGCCCAGGACCACATTAGTCACCAAAGGAAACGTATGCCTGGGCTTACTCATTCAATATTGTGATGTAAAATTAACGTGGCTGAATGGTCAACACGCCGGGTTAACGTGTTTGAACCGTTTGGTCTCCAAGCGGGCGACGGAGGTTAGCATCCACCTGAGGCGTTTTGGACATGGGTCGAGAGGGCAGTTTTCATGGGTGTCCACCCCCTGTCCTATCGGTGGCGGATGTTAAATTATAGGTTCCATCTCATTATTATGATCCAATCGTATGACTGAGGGTGTATAGCTCAAAACGTTATTGTTGTTGTTGTGATCAGGTACAAGTAATGAGTTAATCACTCTTCATGGGGTCTAATAGACATACAGAGTCATGTCAGTCTAGCTCTGCAACCTGTGACTGGAGGGCCTTCAAATTGGCCACTTGTTCATGCAATTGTGCAATGCAGTCACAAGACCCCTCCGGATCAAAACGTTATTATATCTATCTCACCTGGAGGAATATTCTATCATTGATTATTCCTGCTAGTACATGTATTAAGTAATGATAAGTGCTCTACTGTGTCATGACTAGCCTCTTTTTGTACACAATGTTCCTCCTCCTCGATAACCAACCATGTTTCTTCTTTGTAAGCGTGATTCATTATTGTCTCACTCAATAATTTGAGGAAGTAAATCTAGACCTAAACATAGAGATACATGTACTTCTAATATTACTAATAAGACCTTTTTCCTTTTGCGTGCCATGCTATTCAGCGAAAGTTTTTGCCCATGTTGATCAGTACATTTGTGTAAATAGTATAATACATGTGAATTCATAATACCATACCATTCTATGATGTCATTGGCTTGGTGAGCAAAATGATGAATATTTATTGAGCGACTGTGACATGATACATGTATAGATATGTATATAATATGTAGGCCTATTGTTTTCCATGAAGTCATTGTTATTTTCAATACACTTCACATGTAAGGATGTCATGATTCAAAACACATGACAACGGTATTGCCATATTCTCCTTTACGATTCATTCTTATGTATATATTATAATATAAACACATCATTGTAAACACGTAGATAATTTTGAATACATAATTTTGTTTGTCAAATGCCCTGTTGTTCATTCCCCTTTTTTCCTTGTTGTTTGTATTGTATGCTTTTGCTAATGCTATGCTGGTTTTATTGCTTCAAGTAGTTCAAGGGGCACTTAAGTGGTCCGGCTATTCAATGTATCTCTTTACCAATTCAAAACTCTTCTAGATTGTTCCTAATCTATTGACAAATTATAACCACTATTTCACAAAGTGGGTGGTATTCTCACAAAGAGTGTACAAGAAAGAGCATGATTGAAAAAGAAGAAAAACTTATAAAAGCGTGAGTTATTTTATAGAGTTTCACTTTATTTCAATGATATGTTTTCATGTACATGTATGTCATTTGTATGATTCACAACCAAAACTTTCAGGCTCATCAATATGTACACGTCAATCAACATTTTTTAAATTCAAGATTTCATTTTGTACAAGAACTTACACATAAGTTTAAATTAAGACGTGATAAAACTTAAACTGTGAATGATAAATGACAAAGAAGTAAACAAGACAAAATCATGGTAATAGAGTAGAATAAGGTGAAGGTAAACAAGTACAATTTAATGTACTAAAAAAAAAAGAAAATAAAGTTCATTCAAACATAGTCTTGCGCCTAAGCCCACAACACACAGAGCCCTGAACAGACAAACAACTGTGAGAGTTTTCGCAAAATACACACGTTGCATGAATTACTACGAGCCATTGTATGCAGGGACTGGTGAAAATGAAAAACCAAATAATTTTGGAAAAAGAAACCACTAGCCACTCCCTTTGAAAGACAGAGTCAGGCAGGGGTACAATATAAAAAAACAAAAATCTCAAAATGTCCGTTGGCGCCCACTTAGTCTTATATGATAGGTTTTGAGGAATCCATGTGGTTTGTGTTGTTACTATAATCTGGAAATGACATTTGTCTATGATTTCTATCCTGGAAAATCTAACTAATTTGAACCATTAACATCTCTGAATACATGAACACCATGCCAGTCTTTATTTCTGTACAACCTAGGCATGTTGACATTGATAAAGGAAAAAAAACAAAAACATATACTTGACAACACAATCCAGATAGTGGACAATGCGGAGTACACATTCACTTCACTGTTTGAACTTGCATGTACAAGCTTTAACAACTACAACAATATAAAGTGACAACTACAACTGCATGGAATGGACCATATATAAGTACACATGAAAGTGTCATCAACAAGGTGGAGAGTTCTGTAATCAGAGACAGGAATGTGGTGCTATGAACATTACATAATTATTGAATACCCGATAATAAAATGATTTCAAAATGAAGAATGAGCTAGAAGTGTAGAAGGAAATCAAGTAAAAATTATCCCATCACATTCACAACACCATAAATACAATATTATTATTAATGAATGGAATGTGTGAGAATTGTTACTGATCACACAAAAGAGGAAAAGTTTAGGAATGTAATTATCATTATTGATCGAAATGTACTCAATTAACAATGTTAACAACCATTACAATAATTCATACGCCTACAATAGCACCATGGCTCACAGTCTTATCAATCACGTCAATAAGATTTCATTAATATTGATATGTTAAATTTGTTATAATAAATAATGTGTACTTTGTAAATCATGTTAAAAGTACTAACACTAATAGTAACAGTTCACTACAACCACACAAAACAATGTGGTAACTCACTCCTCACCAGTGCCAAGAAATGAACACTGACAATTTCACAGTTAAAATCTTTGACAAAATCTTCAGAAAACTAAGAATTCAGGAACATTTTCATAAATGAAATATTTTCAGGCATATTTTTGTAAAGTTGCTTGTCTAGCATTTCAAGTCTATATAAATTCCTACATATTTGAATTTAGTGTTCTATCCCACCCTTGCTATTGTAGTGGTGCAGTGTACAGGTGGGTATAGAAATCTGAGATCAGAACTGTGGCACACTGGTAACAACCCTTGCATTTATAAAGTAAAGCATAGTGATAATAACAATGACAATGGTTTGCCACACAATCAGTCTTGACAAAGAACAAAAACAGAAAGAAAAGAGGGAGAACAAAAAGGGAGAAATTTTATGGCTGGCGGGGATCATCAAAGTCAAAAGGTAAAGGGTGTATTACAATAACATTATAAGGGAATGTAATATGTGCATATAAGCATCACCCATTGAAATCTTTAACATAAACCTGGCGAATTCACATCTTTAACTTGCAAAAGCTACAATAGTCGGCTTAAGTCTCTACTGACTACAAATAACATTTTTAGCTTTCTTGAAGAAAATAAACAAAAACACACACTGATGGGATTCATTTAGGGACAAGCAAATAAATAAGCCCCAAATAAGACAATGTCAAGAAGAGTTATTTACCAGATGTTTTGATTTATGCAGACAACCAGGCAAAAAGTAATGGACAAAATCATATAAAAACCTTTACGTGAAGGCTAATTAAAATGGAACAGAAGTACACTTCTAGTTCTAGTATTAAAGCAAAAATTCAATGATGACTTCTTTTTAAGTATTGGCAAGGAGAATAGCTCACCACTGTGAATGACTCTAAAAAGAAAAAGATGACAGGCAAGTTCAACAGTCACAAACATTTCAAGATTTAAACTTGATTTGAGGGAGTCAATAATACTCTCACGATGTTGAGCACTGTTCTAAAAAGATTGATGCAAACACAGTTAAAATATAACTCTACACACCATGAATGTACCAGTAAACATGATCATGGTTACACCAATCAATACTGACCCTGGCACTAGAAGCAAGCTTTCACATATAGACAGAAATTGTTGTGTCTTCAATGAAGAAGAATTTGTACACACATGTCTAAAACGTAAACAATACAAAGTTCATTCACACTGCACGCTGAATCAACATCCTTAAGCCTTATACAAACTAGTGCTGAGTATTTCATTTGTTAGTGTACCCTATGAACAAATTTGAGAAACAAAGTAACAGATAGTCTTAGACTCCTCAGGGGCACCCAAGGAGAAGTCTGATCAGAGCTGGGAAAATCAACACACAAGAGGTAAGCCTGTATAAAGACTACTTCGAAACCAAAAAGGGAGGAAAAATAACTCTAAACCCTACCAGTCCCGAACATAATTAAACTTTTCTTTTTAATGCAACAGAAGTACTGAAAATTCGGTAACTCGGCCTAGTAGAGCTCAATCATATAGGCCAGAAATGTTCACATCACATTGTTCCCAATGTTGAGCGGTAGCAGGTAATTCTTCCTCAGTTCGTGAGCGGAAAAGTTTGTGTATTGCACATTGTCTTTTTGCTGGTGGTGGAAGTGAGACTTGTGAAAGTGAGCGGTCGTGGTGAGCACCTCACCCTCACTGCCTTTGTAAGCAGCGATAAAGTTGGTAGAGAAATTCTCATGCTGGATCTCCAACTTGTCCATCAGCCACTGCAGCTTCACGTCGGAGACGAGACGGGCCCCGTGAGAGCCCTTGATCTCTTTGAGGCGTCGCCGAGTCCGGTCCATGATGCGGTCAAAGCGTTCACCGTCCTGTTTGCCCGGAGTGACAAGGGTGATCTGGGGAGGGTGATATATGTATACACTATGTAACTACGTCTGGTCGGGGAATGAACAGTTTAGTTTACTTTAGAGTTAGAAGTTTACCGTCTCTAGCAACACAGTTTGGTCATATAATAAAAGACGGGACTTGAGATTAGCGTGCCTCTCCTACAGGACGGGTGGAGAGAAACCTTTCATGAACAAATCCGCACCAGGAAAATCAGTCAAAAGAAAGTGATAGATTATTAAAAGAAGTAGTAGAGAAGGATTACAGTCTAGTGGAAAGTGGCAGCTGCAGATCCCTGTATGTGATTTTCCAGCACAAGTATGTTCATACTACATAAAGTATGTGCATCTACAATGCCACTGTGCACACTTTTGTAGCCCAAAGAGGTTTAATGCATAGACACAGCAGTCTTCGGATTTGCCATGTGGCGGGAATAAACAGTATGAAATACATGATTCACGGGTACTAAGTTTAAGACCAAAGCTAAGAAACATAGACTAAAGTGTCTAAAATGTTTTTCATATGAACCAAATTACTCAAGTACATTCTTGACATGTTATCACTTGATGCCAAAGAGCAAACTTTAAATCACTGACCAACAATAAAGACTAAGAAGCAGAAGAAGACAGACATAGTTATATCTTCATGAGCAATTTGTCATTAAAAAAAAAAGAAAGAAAATGTGTTAAATGTTAAAATGTTATTTCTACACACTTCAAGACTAAGCTAAGACTCACTGTAAAGCCAGTGCTTTTGTTGCGAATCATGAGCAGCATGAGTGTGAAGAGCCTCTCCGAGTCAATCCTCGGGGTGACCGCAAAGACAGCTGCGCCACAGCCAAACCAGTCGTCCAGTAAACTCTTCCACAACCTCATGATGAACTCGTGGTGCATGATGCCTCCACCATCGGGGATACGATCAAGCATGTCTTGGACCTAAAGTAGTCAACAAGAAAGAGAAGAATTAATGCTGGCGATTGAATTGATTGTAAAACTTGTTTTTCAGACTAATTCTGTATAAATCATTGATAAACTAACTTAAAAGAAATTCAATGTTTTCTAGGAAATAAAACATGTTTTTTTGTTTTTTACATCGTTATCACACTGTATAAATAACCATTCGAACATTACAATTTCATTCAAGAAGCTTAAAAAAGCCATTGATCCTTTCAAAAACTATTTCAGTAATCAATCACATTTTAATTGGGTGAAAGTTTTGAAGTTAAACTGACCAGGGAAACTACTGAATGAAACATCAACATACAAAACAAATACAGACAAAGTTTGCAAAGGCACTATGAGTGAGGAAGTAACAAAATGGACTCTCACCGCTTCATCGTCTTTGTCAAGGAGGAGATAGCGGGTGACAGAATTCTCTGAGATAGCGGATGCTCCATCACTTGGAAGTTCTACAGCATCCCCATTGCCAATGTCCAGGAGTTTCTCAAAGACGTCGACAAACCACGGCCAATGATCTTTGCCATACACACGCATCAGCCTTGTCGTTTTATTCAGTTTGATGGTGACACTGGCTGAAGGCTTGATCTTCACCATGTCGTTTTTCTCTCGACACTTTATACCTGGATAGTACACCTGGATGGAAGGTTGGTGTAAACAAATATTAACATGTCACAAGAAACTAGAGCCTAAAAAAATAAATCAATTTATATTCTAAATAATATTCATCAAGCGTATTATATTGTACAGCTTTTGACAAAAAGCAATTCAACTGTCTATGATATGCTGACTTCATAAAACATTTTACCAAAATCTATAAAATATATGTACCTGGTAGTCTCTACTTACTTTGAAGATTTCAATCCACCAATTGATGACCCCTTTGTAATTTGAGAAAACAACAACTTCACTTCCTTCATCAACAATGTCGATGTCATGGCTGGTTGGGGTTCCCCAAATTTGAGCCAACATTCGGCGCCTGTCTTTTTTAGACATTCTGTTCTTCTTTAACTTTGATCAAGACCTGAAATACCTGTATAGAAAAATGGAAATTGAAATAATTAATCTATGATTTTAAAAAATCTGGATAGATCATGTCTCTTCAGTTGCCACTTGGGATAAGGATCTTAAACTAAAGTCAACATCGATCTCTATCATCATTGTGATAGATTGTCATGATTTTATTGATTATTGTGATTGTCTCATGAAATTATTTGGAAGGAGTAAAGGGGTTCCTTTCGTTGCCGCCAGTCCATCTCTCTAGCCACGAGGCTACAGCAGCAGTAACTGAGCTCGGAACTTCAACACCTTTGTGCATACAAAAATTGAGTTTAATCTATTTTTAGCCGACCAATCAAAAGATGTGTAATAATCATGACCAATGAGAAAGATGTGATAAATGAAGGCAAATGAAACATTTTCCCATGAATCGTTTCATGAACATTTCATAGTATTTGTATTGTCTATATTGTGTTATTATTAGAAAGTGTCGGCAACGAATGGAACTCCTCCCAATCATTCTCTTAAAAAAATTTGCCATGTTCATTCAAATACAATAATCAGTAAGAGTAAGACATATTATCACTTTGTGAAAGAATGCACTGGAATCTACTCTAGACTCTAGATATATGATATAGATAGAAGGCTATAATAATAATAGATCACATGACTCAATTTGATTGATGACTAAAATCTCATCCTGTCAAACACTGCTGCCACCAACTATGGTTAAAAGTAAAGTAATAGGTAAACATGAATTTTAGCGTCGCGACTTTGAATGGGTGAGGTGGGTGGGCGAATACTGAAATCCGACACCGTACTTTTGTCAAATTGGCCATTTGACATTCGTGCTGAATTCGTTTTGGATTTATGTGAATTCTCTTGGAATTTGTGGTGTTAATGGATTCTTTTAAACAAGGTGAGAGGAAATGATCTCCAAGTGTGTTCATCAGAACAGTGTGAAAACAATCTACCCGTCAAAACCGGGATGAAGACGACTCATTTTGGACCTATCTACAGGCCTATGCCCAACTAATCAAGTACCAGTATTACGGTATTCGCGCACCCTTGTTGGCAATAGTAGTAGTAGACAACGCCCACCCGCGACACTAAAATTAATGTTTACCAAGTAATAATGGTACCCATCAATCAGGAAGTCAGGGCAAGGGCTTAGTTGGAGTGAGTCGGGTTATGTTAGTTAGAGAAGTAGAGAAAGAGAAGTCTGAGAAGGGATCAGCAAGGAGGGGGCTCAGCAGAGTAGGGCTGCTAGGGTAACCCTTGAATCTTGATCCTTGATCAGGGGATGAGAATGAGTGGCGGCACGCTCACTCACTAGATCTAGTCACTTGCTGAACACTTCTTTTGTGCCTGCCTTGAGCAGGGTCTGTAGGCCTACTGTCTGTATTATTACTGTTGTAAGCTGCACTAAGCTGAACTGAGTGGTGAGAGTGGTGGCGGATCTTGATCTCGAAATTGATATGATAAAATGAGGTTGATGAGGCTCTTCTCTCTATAAATTACAAATCGAAATCCATCCATTGGTGATGGTGAATGGTGATCTAGATAGCCTAAAAAATCACTTAAATTGATTATCAAAAATGATGCACTAAGTCTAAGCCTAATACTGAATACTACAACTTACACTATACACTAGAACAACACACCTTGCAAAGTAAGATTACGGACACTGTGATTGTGATACCTTTTTTTCTCTGTCTGAACTTCGTCACAACATAACACACACACCACACATTATTAGTTAGCCTTCACACATCACAACAAGACTGAAGAGAGAGAGCTATTGTTGACGGAAGTTGAAACCATGGACGGATACGTAGACTATTTATGACCATTACAAAACATTTAACTATTCTGCAAAATATTGGCAAAATTATCAGTTTGATAATACTACTATTTAAAAACACAAGAGATGTTTTGATATATATTAAGTGTAAATGAATTAAGGATACACATTTCAATGCTTGGAAAGATAGTATAAATAATACGGGTAGAGTAGACAATTACAGCACCGTATTATCAACCCGGAAGACAATATACAGGGGTAGAGAACTCGTCTGGTCTTTTGTTGTTTTCTTTCCTAGAGAAAGAAGTAAGAGAGAGAACTAAGACTAAGGCCTACTCTACTGCTAGATCCGAGAAGAAGGAAGACAGAAACAGAAGTAAACAAAAAAAAAAGAAATTACAAAATGATTTAGTTTAGTTGTTTTGTACGTATACCAGGAAGGGATTGGCATTTCCTATGATTTTGATCCTGGTTTTTGTGACTGATTATAATTTAGAGGCCAAGTTTAATTAATCATCAGTTTATTAGTTTGGTTTCTTGAAGTGAGTCAGTGGAGCAAGCAAGCAATGCAAAGAAAGACAAACACTCGAACAGGAACAGTTGATTGCAAACAAGTCATTATACTAAAGACTCTAAATCTAAAGAAGTCATTCATTCTAGTTCAATAGGGTAGATAGACGGAAATCCAAGTTTGTCATTTCATTAGGAAGCCATTTTAGTCATTTTAAATAGAGTAGAGTGATCAAGTAAATCAAGCAGCAGGTCTGTACTGTCTGTACAGTGGACATTGAGAATTGTTCATCATGGCAAAGCGTGATATGAAGAAATGCATCACAGACTTCATTGATCATGTAAACACCCTTGAAGCAGAAAATGACCCAGATGGAAATGGATTCAACAGAGAGTACAGAGTGAGTTTGTTACAGTTGATTCTCTCTCTCTCTCTCTCTCTCTCTCTCTCTCTCTCTCTCTCTCTCTCTCTCTCTCTCTCTCTCTCTCT